>VXCM01001723.1:129307-182436 GCA_014773175.1 Lucifuga dentata
AAAAAAAAAAAAAANAAAAAAAAAAAAAAAAAAGAGGCATTCATTATCAATTTTTCAGCCTGAGTTTATCAGCCTAATCATCCATACCAATCTGTATCTGTGCGTATTGCAAAAATAGACATGCCAAATATCAAATTACCATATCAAGAATTGGACATCGGACCATTTATCTCCACACTTCCACAGGAGACAGCAAGAAGCAAGTCACACAGTTGCCAGTCTAGTAAATCAAGACTTTATGACTTACTCTCAGCGTTGATTGACATTGTGTCTTTCTCCCAGGATACAACAGTGATGTAGGCCTCCACTGAGGCAGGGATAATGCACTTGAAGACCGCCACATTGCCTCTCATGGCTTTCTGGTCCTCCACCCGGACAGTGTACGGCTCTCGTAGGACTGGGAAGAGGCATAAAAAGATATATTGTGTATAAGTTGGAAAAGTTCTAATGCTGAGGCATGGATATACGCAAAGAAACTGACCAGCCTTAATATGGACATCTTGGCTCCTGATTCTTCCTGAGGGGTTCTCCGCTGTGCAATAGTAGGTGTTGTCATGGATGAGTTTGCTGAAGCTGGAAGGGGGGATGTGGAAGATCTGGAGAGTGCCATTGGGGTGCACATGGCGGATCCCTGGCACATCATAGATCTCCTCGCCGGTGGCCAGGTACCAGCGCAGTGAGACAGGGGGCACACCTGCGGCGGGACAGGGCACCGATGTCCCCGTGGTGCTGGCAAACACTACCTCTTGCACAGATGCATTGACAAAATATAAGCTGGAACGTAGATCTTCACTGAAAACTGAAAAAGAGAGAACAAACAAAAATGTTACAAATGGAATCAACGGCAGATTGCAGAGCATCTAAATAAACATTTGTTCACCTCCTGCAAAGAACGAAATATTGTTAAACTCAAAAACAAACCAAGGAATTGTTTTTTTTTACTCATTTGTGCTATCCTACATGTCTTCAACTGTGTTATGGTTTCCTAGGAAATTGTCCCATGTCATTCTTTGTGCTGTAGATCATGTTTTTTGCATGTCTGGAGATACACCTTTCCTTTAAATGGCACACCCACACACACACACACACACACACACACACACTTCTTGATAAGTGGTAAGGGAATTCTAGCTGCAGGCTATATACTGAAGACACAAAATCCACAGTACTGGGTAATCCATTAAAGTGCTCTATATTGCATATTTTGGTGCGTCTGTTAGCCTTAATGTTAGTGAATTAAAGGGAACTTTAAAACTTGAGGTTCATACTGAAAAAAATGTATCCGGTAAGCCAAACTCATCGGTCATGAACCGCCCTGAAAGATTTGTTCTTGATGAGTGCTTTACTTCTGTAACTTTCCAACGTCCACATGACACACGTGGTTACACACCCATGAAGTACAAGTCTAGCAGGCAAATGCTTGGCCAGCATGAATGTTTTGCAGTCTGTGAGTGATCAGAACAAAGCATGGTTTTTGCAAGATGGGCCTTAAAGATACAGTACCTAAAAAAGCTTGTTTTTACTCAGTGTGCACAGCAGTGCTGCAGCAAGAGAGAACAGAAGTGGATCAATGTACCTTTTTGTAGATTAAAGCATTGAAAATGTTTCAAAATAGCCCTTTAATCTGCATATATGCTCCATTTAAAGGCAATTTTCCAAGAGCATAGGCATGTCTTATAAAAAATATGAAAGAAAAGCTCACTACTATATAAACTAAGACATGCAATGCAATTACCATAATAGAAGTGGCTACATCATATTTTTTCATCTTGTAAACAAGAATGTTAACAAGATATTATTGGTGCCATCAATGTTTTATTTCTTTTTTTTTTCTTTTTTAAGCCTCAAGCAGCCAAGTGGCCACATTTTTCCCCTTGACAACCTAATTTGCATCTCGATCTTGTTAGAATTAAAAGCATTTCCCCACTTTGCTTTCATAAGCTTTAATCTCACATTTTCACATGTAATCTATCATTGTAACAACTATTGTTGCTGTGGTGTCAAACGCAGTGAATCAGTTTTCATAATTAGAATGTGGATATTGGTAAAAAATATTCTTCAAAGCTGGTAAGCAGTCAATTTGTCATGTGTGTGTACACGCTGTGCAGCAGAGTCATTTTAACTAATGAAGCAAGTCAGTGTAATGTGATGCACTTCCCCTGAAGTAAGTTACTGTGCTGGATAAAACTGACAGTGCAACTCTTTGCTGTAATGGACAACCCACACTGTCGGCATGAAGCCAGGATACTGGCTGAGTCCCAAAGAAGCAAGGGTGGAGGACTTATTTAATATATTCATTGGCCTTGTTTTACTTGTTCCTTTTTTATGGGAGCAGAAAACAAACATTATGAAAGATAACACCAGATCCTATTTTATAATCTATCCCACTATCTTTCAATTTATTTATCTTGGGGTTTGTTGGCTGTGCATTTCTAGATTCCACTGTGTAGGGCTCAAAGAGATATATTTTCTTTCTGCGTTTTTCCCCCCCGTAAGACTGTTGTTTTCTTCTGGATCTAAAACATCTCAATCTGCACAATTTGTATCATCTCCACACTTTTACAGGAGACAGCGAGACGCTTTAAACAGACTTCAACTGCACAAAGAACGTGACAATGATCCAGAGGTTCTTGTTTTAGGGTCCATAGTTACAGGTAACTAAACAAATTAATCATTTAATAAAACCCAAATTAGTAATTTCATTAAACATTACACTATTAGGTATAGGAGAAAATGTTTAAGTGCTTCATTGAAGCCAGGATGTTACTTGATTCTTTCTGTCAATCTGGAGGAATAAATACTAGGGTGCAATGTTAGATCTTAAACCTAAATCATTGAAGCCATTAAATAAATCCTGCAGTGTTTGACTTTTTTTTTCCTGGTTGTCACTAATGCCGCACTGCTGACGTGACAAAACTCCTCATGATTTTTCTAGGTATTGCATTTGCGAGCACAGAGCATTATACCTGGTGGACGTGCACACCAATGCTTCAAACAAACATAGGAAGAGCAGGACAGCCCCCACATGCACAACTAACATCCAGTATAATCCTGGCCTAAATGCTGATCATTACACACTTTTATGAGCTTCTTTTAAAACACATATAGGTAATAATCACCAAATTAGCTGGTAAAACAAGTGCATTGCAAAAAGACAATTTACTTAAAAGTATACCATCTCTTCAAATGACAGAAATTGACAGTTAAAGGGAAATTTCATTTTACATTACATAGGTAATCTTAACTACTGTCGGTGACCTACTGTAAATATTTCAGGCCTCCATATTGGATCTCTGTGGTCTGTGGGCTCTCCCTTCCTGTCACCAGCCAGCCTGCCTGCCTGCCTGCCTGCCTGCCTGTCTGTGCGACAGCTGCCAATCCCCCCTCCCTGGAGACCAAACATTTTAGCGCTTCATAAATTCCTAATGAGCGTGCTCAAATCACTGGCCACTTCCACCCACCGGTCGTTCAACCTGTTACAACACACAAACATTGTGGCGTACACATGTTTCTGCACATTTCTAGCTGCACTCACTTCACACATGCAGTACTCAGAGGGGCCAGTCCTGGAGGTGTTGAAAAGAGAAGGCTTGGTTGTCAACAGCTACAGGCTGATAGTTTCTTATCCAAGAGGCAGGAGGAAATGGTAGAGTATGTATGCCATTGATGTGACGGGACTTTTTATTGATTGTCAGAGATGCTGATATCTGAATATTAATTCCCTTCTAAACACTGGTCATTTGGGAGTTTAGATGGAAAGTTAAACATTGAAGCATCACATTACCAGTGTATGAGTTCACCTGAAAGACAAGCCTGCTAATACCCCCCCCCCNTCCCCCCCCCCACACACACACACATTTGCACTTGTTTCTCTGAGTGTGTATCAGTTTGCATTTTGTGTTCACTACATAACTATCTATCCTATTCTGTAGCGAACACATAGATAACTGTCAGCCTTTATGGTTGACAGGTTTAAGACATTAAAATCCTCCTCCATCATTGTATCACTTGTTCAAATTTCTATCAATTTGTAAAACCACTCCAACCCAAACAGTTCTAGGATTTCTAGTGCTATGCTGCTACTCTTATCCAATCAATAATTCAACTGTCAATCCTTAATTTTGACCATGTAAATTAGAGCTGGATTCATATGCATAATTCAAGAGTTTGTCTTAATGTTGAAAAATCGACATTTATGTATTTACCATCTGATTATAAATGAAAATATAGTCAGTTAGTACTGGTATAAACAATTTTGAACTGCATCAGAAAACTTTAATATCCTTTGTTTATTGTTATATTAAAAGACCTGTCAATTGATTTACAGCAGATTCTCAGATTGTACCTTTAAGTAAAACATAAAAAGAACTTTGATATTCAGTGTGTTGGCATGATAAGGCAACATTTTGAAAAATGTGTCCGCAAACTGGGGCGATGCTTTTTAAGAATTATTTTTGTATTTTGAATGTAATTTTTTTCTGCATATCTATAATAGTTGAAAATGGCCAAATTTATTAAGTATAGGCAACATTAACAAGGTTTGACCCATATGTCCCATTACTCATACTGATGTGTTTAACACTTGTGTTATATGATTAATTTAAGGTAAGTAATATATCACATGGGCAATTCAGGCATTAAGGTTATCATAACAATATAAACATTTTACAAATAACATCAGTGCCTATTTCAATGCCATTTAGTTAATTGGTGTCAAAGAATAAAAAGACAAGAATTCATCAGCTGCATAAACTTCAAACACAAATCCCAAATATTAGAGGGTCCTCCCCATGAAATTTCATACACCCACAAGCATTTTTACTGTAATCAGTCCATTGGGGCCACCAGGGACTGATTGAGTTTTGTTTAGGAAGTGTGTTGGGTGCCATATCTGGCACTCTTTAAATAAGGACAAACAACCATCATCAGCCTCTGGTCTAAGTGTGTTTGATAGGAGACTGAATGAGGAAGAGCAGCTGCCTCATAACTGCTTTTATCTCAATCCTCTTTGCACCAACTCATGAAAAATTGAGACCCACCACCACCACCACCACCCATTCCTGGGTGGCTGATTTCTTAAGATGAGAAAGCCTGATGGACACAAACCCTGCCAGATCTCAATAGTTCAGATAGATACAGCAGGAGTGCATTTATTTTTCAGTGCACCGCCAAGAAAAACAGAGGGGAAAGAAGATGGTGGGGGGTGGAAAGCACTCAGATGGTGACACNGAAAAAAAAAAAAGGTAAGAGATCAGAGGAGAGGCCGTGACAGAGGTCAAAGTCACAATTCATCTCTGTTGTCTCTAACATGCTCCTTCAAAACCCTTTTCTTTAATCTCCCCTCACTCCTTTTCTCTTGCTCCTCTTTCTCCATATGCTCTCCAGTCTCTGCTTTGTCTCTATTTCTCTCTGACCTTCATCTCTCCTTCACGCTCCTCTGACCCTGTCTCTCACATTCAGATTTGCTCCACCTTTGCACAAGGTTGCAGGTGCAAAAAATAAGAAATGTGAAAAGACAGAGTGAGAATGGAAAGTCTGTGTGTATGAGAGAGAGAGAGAGAGAGAGAGAGAGAGAGAGAGAGAGAGAGAGAGAGAGAGAGAGCCCTTGTAAAAGATACTCGACTGCACACTACACTAAACCCAGCTCTCCATTGACTATCTGTATTTATCATCCACTGGACCTTCACAAGTCTCTGCAGCTGAAAAGCAATGCAGCTTAAAATGAAAATGCGGTAGTTACTGCATGGAAAAGGACACCGTTGTGCTATTAGTCACAAAAACTCTCAACTCTGCAAGACTAGTCAAATCCAGTTATGCTGCAAGGATGGATGGATCAAATCTGCTGTGTCCTGGATAAAGAGCAAAGGGGACTTTTAGGGCGGTTATCAGTTTTGCATGGTCAAATCAGATATTTATTCACTGAGAATTACCTAATAATTACATTAAATAACCTGATTTTTTTAGTACTCAGACATAAAATAATACTTAAGATCAACCAGCCCAATTTATCATAATGCTTCCTTGCAAGGAAAGAAGACAGTATGTGGGCGGATGTTGGCTGACAGCAAGTGTGTTTGTGTACATCACGCTTAAATAATAATCTCATTAACAGCTGTCGTAAAGTAGTAAGATGTAACATATAAGTTTGTGTTTTGTTTTGTTTTGTTTTTTTTGCACACTTTGGAAAATGTTGATAATACAAGTAACACATGAGCAAGATCCTGGCTGAATGTTAAAACAGAAGATGAAAGATTTATGTGGATTTTATCAATACTCTGTGTGGTTGGCTGATTCAGGCTCTGTCTGCAACACATTGGTTCAAATCACAAAGGGCTCATCTGGATTTCACACTGATGATACTCCTAATCTTACACTTTCATTTTGCACTCCTTGCGTCCATTGTTTACTAAGCCAAGAAACACAAATTGGGACATTAGAAGTTCTTGCATTCTCATTTCCTCATATTTTGTTTGTTAAAATCCTAAAAGGACCATACCGGCAATTTTGCAACCCAATAAATACTTACGTGCCTGACAACCATTTTCAAAAATATAAAATCGTATTTTAGTTTTCCTGTTATTTTCCAATCCCCTAATCTTTCAAAATCAAATGTTCAGGTGATAAAAGTTTCAAAATTCAATTTTTAAAATTCAGTGGTTATGCCTGCTAACATGTATTTCTGAATGTAGAAGGGACGGTCGTTTTATTTTCTTGGTAAAAGTCATCTTCTCCCGGGACTATATTCCCTGATGGAGTCACACATTTTCCTCCAATCAGCTCCATGTTGGACCAGTTAAATAAAGTTACTTCGACAAAAAATTGAATAGATATAGTGTTGGCTGTGGTAGATTAGTAATCTTAAGCACTTTTCAAGTCTCTACAAGCTGATCTTAATAGCACACTGGAAAGAACTCAAATCAATGGAAGGTAAAAAAAACCGAAAAAAACAATTTCAATATTTACTGCTACAATAGTATATTTTGGGAAATGGTTGTCAGTAATGTAACATGCAAAATCAGCAGTATTGTCCTTTAAATTCAGTTAAATTCTCCCCTTGCTATTATCCTGGGCATCACACACACTGTTAGCATACAATGAAAAACACAAAGCAACACCAAGCCTATCATGCCCACACACACGTGCACTAATTGTGACCATATGCCAGACTGTGCCTCAGCCTGTTGAAATTGACATCAGTTTTCCAAGAGCGAAAACCACAAAGAGAAAAAAGTGATATTGTTCAATTATGAATTACACACATCTATAATAAATGAACTACCTCTTTTTTCTGTTAGCAAAGCTGAGAGGAGGGGTGAGGGTGTCCTGTTAGCTGAGGGAAAGTGGGCACATTTGTCTTGCAGGTGAAATAACGTTTAGAATGGTCCCACAAGGCAGCATGTATTGGTGGCAGGCCTGGTTGAAGCCTCGAATCCTGGATTGCATGTGACTCCTAATGCACTTCTGTCATTGTGGAGCCCCTGCAACACAAGTTTGAGCTCAAGGACACCAGACACGCTTCGGTCAAGGAGAGTGCATACAGGCATGTCAGAGGGATGTGGGGGGATGAGCAGTAATGTCTGGAAGCCCACCGACATGTTGGCTGACATGGTCCTCGCTGACAGGCGACAGCCAGGATGCTGCTGATTTTCCCTGCCACCATTTCAAAGAAGAATCCTCCAAACATCTATAAACATTCATAAAGATGGAAATATCTCCCAGTGAGGAAAAGCACCAGTTGCAAAGATTTTCAGTGACGTTTATCTTCTAAAAGAGCAAAGAAAAACCCCTCAATTGTATCTTCCCTGTAATGTGAGGGATTAGTGGTTGCTCAATAAAAACATGAACCTCCACTCTGACAGTGCCCATCAGTGGATGCTTCCAAATCACCCAGGCAATTTATTTAAGTAAATGACAGATCAATACAGGTCCTACTAACACACAACATAAATAGGCCTATGCATTAGCCGATGCATTAGCCCACTGATGTGTCAGGGGCTTTTTAGTCGGGCTGTGTTTATCTCAACCAAACACCATTAATCAACCATACGCCTTACCTGAATCTGCTTATGAGCCTTCTGTTTTCTTTTTTAAAATGACAAAAAACTAATTCATGCTGTATTTTATTTCATATCATCCTGGTTGACCGCTTGGGATTCAGTAACAATAGCCAGCTATTTCCTGTTTCTCCTATGATTTTATCACATTGAATTAGCTATTATGCACAAATTGTCTCTGCTGCCCAAGGCTGGTCATGTATTAAAACATTAGAGTCCAACTGGCTCTTAGCCACAATGTGGCTTTCACCAGGTCAGGGATCTCTGTGGCACTACAGTGGGCACCAGGGCATCAAGACATTAGGGTAACTTCATTGGGGCAAACAAGCACTGAACTGACAGCTCATAGTAGGCGATGCAGGTAATTAAGGCAGAGCTCTGCAGACCGCCTAGGGAGGGGAGGGTGGGGGCAGGGGGAGTGAAATGGGGGAGGGACAGGAGAGGTGGGAATGGGGTGGAGGACAGGACGAACTCATGATGACAGTGAGTAAGCATCCAAACCCTCCTCCACCTCCACACCCTCCTCTCCTGCCCTAGGGCTTACACAGAAATCGGTAAAGAGGAGTGCTGCGCTGTGCCGAGATGCACAGATTGGAGAACAGGAACTCCTCACTCTCTGAACCACCAGCTCCCAATTTGCCCTCATGAATAATGTTGAGCTGTGCGCTCAGTGCCACACAGTCGCTATGTAAAACCAATGATACCCTCCTCTGATGTCAACTCTCTAGAGGGAGCGATGAGAGTCACCGTGGAGTGGGTTACGTGATGCATATGAATGCTAATTTGCATGATTGCCAACAGGAGAGGAGGGAGTTCCCATGTAGTGGGTGTTTTGAAGACCTGAAGCACTTACATCATCAAGATGGAAATGAACAAATACTGCAAATCAACAGGAAGGAGAGATAAATATCGCTGAACAACAAAAAAGTGCAAAAACTCTTTTGTAAAATAAAATGGTTGACACATTTGATTAGATGAGATTTTAAGTATGTTTTCACATAGTAAATAATCACTTTGTTCTGCAAGTAAAATGCAGTATATCAGACTATAATGGCATATGTCATTAAGTCATAAAGAATAAAGGCAGGATTAACCCTTTTGTAACTGTCAAGACTGCGGATATGAACCAAATGTACAGTAACCTTGAAGTCTGCTTTGGTAAATTTCAGATCTGTAGTTATAATCCAACTGCGTATATTTTTAGTGAGAAGATCTGCCACTACAGTTATTGATTTCTTTCCTGAATAGTTCTACTTGACTCAAATTTGTATGTAAAATTTTGCTGTAAAATGTACAGTAAGCATGTTTTTTTGGAGAGGTGAAGAGTGACATTGTTTCTATTTCAGTAAAATTCCTCCCACCTCTGCTCACCATACTGTCAAGTAAAGCTCTGACTGAGTTGATGTGGTTGGCAGACAGAGACAGAGAGAGAGAGAGAGAAAGAGAGAGAGAGAGAGAGAGAGAGAGAGAGAGAGAGAGAGAGAGGTGGGTGGATCTCAGGTGAGCTGAGAGAAGGACATTAAACCCAGCAGGGAGGGATGAACGAAGAGATTAGCTGAAGGAGGAAGGCTGACAGTTTAAGACCATCTATATGCTAACAGCACAACCTAGACATCATACAGTATCATATCACACAGTATGCCTCCATACCATAGTCTATCATTCTTTATCTAAGGTAAAAGGAAGCTATGCTATTCAGGTAAACAGACTAACTGCAAAACAAACAACAGGCTGAGTAGATTTTAAATGCATTTCTCCTGAGGGAGTGGTAACACTGCAATGGTTATCTTCAATCTAAATCTACAATATTGAAAATCTGGAATAAAGGATGGTTCATTATTATAAAGGCTGGCAAAATCAGGAAAAGCTGTTTTCCCGATGTGCGCTTTTCCGAAAATGTCTATAACCTGTTTTTCTATAAATTACTTTCAACATGCAGTTGACGTTATTTGACCTCTGACTAAAGGCAAGTGGTGGCCAAACGTGCTAAAATCAAAGACTAAGAGCAAAAATGCAACATGCATGGCCCTAAATTGGGACTGAGGAAGCGTTTACTTACAGCCAGCCCGTTTGATCCATTAAACCCACCCATCTTCATTTATTGTTATGTAATAACAAATATCTATTTGTTATTTAGGGCTATGATGTGTCCATTTCTGCCTAATTTTGATGGATACACAGATGTCACTTTCCATTTGCTTACACTGTAAACATACATATATAGGCGTCTTTGGGCTTCTTCTGTGGTTATGAATGACCAGTCCACATTCAGAAAGTAATGTGAGTCTGAATTGCGTAAATGGCCATTTTGGATTAGTATGTGCTAAAATAGAAGTTTATGCCATTTTTTTTTAAACATGCACTGCAATGTTAAGTAATTACAAATATTGTGGTTTAACTGTATCAAAACTGATGATCAGAATACTTTGATTCATTTATCACACAAAATACGGGAGAGTTTTCTGAAAGCCCTACTTTCTTTGTTCTTGTTACAGGTTAAGTTTGCTTCATTGACATATTCGTTTTTGCTTAATCTTCTGTGATAAAAAACAAAAGTGAAGTCATTTGGAAGCTGGAAAAAAAACCGAGGTGAAATAAGAGGCAGTTGAAAGTGGAGGGCAAATCAAAAGTCCTGGGGTTAAATGGGATTGTGGGTCAGATGACTAGACATCGCTGCCTCTCTGCTCACAGCAATCCTCTTGTGCATCAGAAAAAAAACTCATCCTCCCCCGTCTCTCCCTCCATCCCAGCCATCCCTCCCCTCAACAGCCCTCCATTTGCCTCAAAGGAGAGAGTATTTATCNCCCTCCATCCCAGCCATCCCTCCCCTCAACAGCCCTCCATTTGCCTCAAAGGAGAGAGTATTTATCTTCTGAAAGAAAGACTCCTCCCTTCTTTTCACAATGCAAACACACAGCTCATCTATTAAGTATGTGAATCTGTGTGTGTCCGTTTATGCACCCAACACCAGTAGAAACCCTGACGCTCCTACAATAAAGAAATGCAACCAACTCAAACACACACTGCAGAATATACACAATAAACCTATACACAACAAACCTTGTGACACCAGAGCAGCATTAAACGCTATAATGTGCATACAGTATAGGACCCTCATCATTTAGTCCTTCAGGAGATTGTCTATACAGCGCTATTATAAATCACCCTGATGGATGCACGGTCAATTGAGAGTAACAAAGACAGGAAATGGCTGAGAAAATGGCAGCCGTCCGCATTAGAGCCGCACTCAATCTGCACACAGACAGAATGATCCTTTATTAATCATCCTGTTTTCTGTGATTATGAGATACAGTATTAGCAAACTTGTGTTTCATTCGTGGTCATAGCTACATCACAGCACATCTTTAAAGACACATTTCCATGCGACTGGATTTTGTGTTTTAGTCTGTCTGCCTGGTGACAGGAGCCACTGAGGCTCTGCAAACACTGCCAGGCAGCAAAATACACATCAATGTATTCAGAGCGTTTAGTGCCTGGGATTAATCGAATTATAATTTAATCATCTGATCAAACAGCAATTAGCATAATCACTTCTGGGGAAGGCCTGATAGACTGGATACTGAAGTGGAATGGACCTAAGGGCTACAAACGCTTTAATGAAACATTTGCCACAATGTTTGAAAATGTTACACATTTTGGGCGATAGCAGCAGAGCTGGATTTTGAATGCTAATCGGCACGATGTGCTTATGCTTTATGAATATGCTCGACAAAACATTATTTGAAGGTTTCATAGAGACTTTCTTGACCACAGAAAAGTAAATTTAAAATTTAACAATTTTACAATACAAGCTCTATAAAACAAGCTATACAACAGTCATTTCACTTATAAAACAAAGATAAATTGCTTGATAAATGCAATTCAAGCCCTACTGATTACTCTGATGATAACACTTCCATTTTAAGATTTCAATGCATCACTCTGCTGTATTTTATATCCTTAATGGTCTTGAAATGCTAATGAGGAATCAGCGTGTTGTTCTAGAGAAACCCACTGTAACTACAAGAAATACACGGACCTTTCTTTTTGGTATAACGATGCTTGTTTTGGAAACGAGGGAGATTTTATGGCAATCAACAGCACTGGTATTATTTTGAATTTCATTTTTACCTGCATTAAATACAAACTGTAGCCAATAGAAGTTTCTGGAGAATCCTTGTTTTCTGCTGGATGTAGAACTGCTGTCACCACAAAGCAAGTGTTGATTTTAGGGATGAGGGCATCCTCTCTGTTGGAGTAATGCAGCCATCCTGAAGCCCTGCTTCTTTTAGATGCCAGAACTTGATAATATTTCAGTCAATTTTCGTGAACGTTTTGTTACTTTCGCACCATGCTATGCCCATTAAGGACAATCTTGTTGCATTTTCCTTGCTGCAGACACAGGCTGTAGGATGTAACCACTATATTGGTTTTGTGATGTCCAGTATCTTCATTAATGTAAAGACCCTGTTTGAGGCCTATTTTTTTGTGTTTGTTATAACTCATACAACACATGTTCTTGGTGAAAGAATAACCAGAAGCCTAATGGAAGGATAAACAACCTGTTTGTTGCATCAGTTTTTTGCAGTCTTAGTTGCAAGATGAAGTCACACAAAATAGATAAGAAACAATAGAAGCAAGTGATGGATTTGGGATGGTGTGTGTTTGGTGGTGGTGGCAGCGTTGAAAAAAAAGTTGAGAAAAAAGAATAAAGAAAAAAATTGAGATTATTGGCGTTATGGCTGCTAAAAGTGGCTTCCACAGCTGTCATGAGGGGATATTCGGTGTTTCAACTGACCCTTCCCAATAACCCCCCCCAAAAAAGTAGCCAATGGCCTATTTTTTTTTCTCTCTTTAGTAAGATTTCCTCTTGAACAAGCGGAGGATATTCCCAACTCGATATTTGTTACATAATCAGGTTCATGTCTGGAAGGATGAATAGTATTCTACATAAACCAAGGAGATGAATTGTTGGTGTATTTCTTTCTTTCTTTTTGCATTTATGAATCTCAAATGTTGCACCACCATCCAAACTGCTTATTTATTACAATGCCACAGTTCTTTGGGTTCATTCAGTGACTTTTCAGGCACAGCAGTTGAACACCAAAAGGCCAAGGTGTATAGATGTAATACATACAGTACATTATAGAGTCATTTAAAAGCCTGATGAGATTGTCAAAGTTGTAGCCAGGCCAGTGTGCAACAAAAGAGAACAGGAGAGCAGAAATGTGTGCTCTGTTATTTATTTATTTATTTATTTTACTTCAGTGTTTGTTTTTATGGAATTACTAGCATGATTACATAATAAACAAAATATTTTGGAACAGTTTTGGGACATAAAATCTCCTGAATTATGTGTGGTTTGATTTCCTGGATGTTGCATATACATAGTAGAAATTCCATTGTAAGCATATATGACACTATACAGTAAAAACAGAAGATAATGAGCAGCAATGCAATCCTGCATCTTTAGTCTTCAAATGTATTTAGTGAGTTGGCAAATTGTGAGTGAATTATCAAATTACTATTGTGAGACCAAGCTTATAATATGATGCTTTTTATAATAGATTGTTTTCATAAATGAGTAGTTTATTGCTCAAATGAGAACAAATTCTCTCTCTCATATCTCATACACACAGATACGACTACACCCAAGAAGAAAATGGAGAAACCCCAACAGCCAGAGTCTGTAGGGGTCATTTGGCGACACTTCCATTATCCCAGTGACAGCCTTTAAAAATGACTTTCCATTAATAGCTGCATAGTGTGTGTGTGTGTGTGTGTGTGTGTGTGTGTGTGTGTGCACAGCATGCAAACGACATTAGAGAAAGCCCCCAGATTCTCTGCCACTTGCTTTTAATATCTTCATAACTGAAATAACAGAAGTCAAGTCTATCTGTGTTACAACTGCACACAACAAAGCAGCCGTGTCTGTAGTTTGATCGTAGTTGCAGTGATGTTAGAAGGGTTTGCAACAATAGCAGGGAAACGTGCAAATACATCAAACTCTATGAAGGCTGACAAACTGGAAATTATTCGTATTTCCACAATATATGCTGGAGATAGTCTGCATGACCTGTACTTTTGGTGATTAATCATCTTATTAATCATCATCATGAAGCTGCAAACTGGCCAAAAAATGGAAATATAGATATCTGACTGCAGAGTTTCCTCCCTGACAGCTAAACAAACATATGAGTGAGCTGCTTATAGTTTTAGCAAATCAAAAAAGATACGTCTGCTGTAACATGCTTATCTGTCATGTTAGAGAATAAGGGGACAAGTTATAAAACACAGCACAAGACTTAGCACGTTGTTAAAGGTAAACAGCATCACAAAACCATTTTCTCTCCTTCATAAATGCTTGTGACCAGCATCTTTTATCGTTTGCCTTGAAGGAGGCGTTACTGTGGTATCTCCTGATTTACATGTCAGGGAAGCGATTCACAAAACACACCATCACACAAAAATTAACTTCAGTCTGGTGGTAAATTTCAGTGCTATGAAATCTGTTTTAAACTATATTTGTCATGTATTAATAATCAATATATAGAGATCTCTCTCTCACACCTCCATGCACTGGACTCCCGGTAGGTGGATCTCTTATCTCTCTTATCTTAGCATCAATCTCTCAAAGTGTGAAGCTCTAAAACAGAATTTAGGTTTGCTTTGCTGATTTAACATGTCAGTTTTTGCTCTGACAGCAGCTGAAGGCTCTTAAGTATGAAGCAGCTCATTAACACACCAAGTTTTACTGTCTTTTATCTAGACACACGTTATTTATTTAGCATGATGCTGTGTAGTTCCCATGATTTTTAATGACTTATCCCCTAAGTGTTTTATAAATCACAATATCTCATAAATTAAAACCAGTAAAATAATCAATTACAAAGAAAAACCTCACACAGAACAGAATGAAGCTAGAAAATAACAACAGTGGCCAATGTCCTGGCTTGTAGGATAGCCTGAACTCAGTTTATGTTAAGTTATGGAGTACATGAGTGATCATACAAGAAACCCACTGCCCCATTTGAAGTCTTTGCAGGCTGCATAACAACCACTAATTACCTTCTAGTTAATTCATCGGTCCAGTCAACAGATGCCGAAAACTACATAGAAGTAAATCTGCATGGAACATCATTTATCATCATTTATTCACTAAAATAAGTTGCCTATTCAGTTTTACATTATTGCAATGGCATTTTGTGTTTCATACCAAATAGGCTGTAACCTACAGTCCTAATCAACCTTTGTATCTCACTAACCAGCAGTGATGCATAAGTAAATTAGTGCCTCATTCAAGCAAACATATGAAACATAAACCAAAACTAATCCTTCAACATATTCTAACAAACTGTGTTTGTGCAAAGTCAATCCCAGCTGATAAGTTATGAGACAAATGTAAGAACATGTTGTGGTTCTGACATCCAGCTATATTACATTAACACTAAAGATTAAGGGAAGTATAATAATGCTGATGTTGTGCGCAAAACATTCACAACTTGGATACCTCTTAATGCTGTTTTGTGTCTGGTTTTGTTACAAGGCATTATTCTACCAAAGATTTTAATATTATTAATATTAAATTCAATTTCACATTTTATATCAGTTGTACTATTGATTGTCAACAGCAAAAGCAGTAAAAAACAAAAAACATTGTTATACAGTAAGTTATGATTGGACAAAGTATGTCTCTGTGGACGTGTGTTCTTTATGCTTTTGTGTGAACATTAATCAAAATATAAAACTGCTAAGATGTGATGCTTCTATTATACCTTCAAGTCTGGCTCATGTCAATCCATAGCACAAAATATCTATAAAAAATTCTTCATTCCATTTGCCATAAAGCAGCTAAGCCTTGTAAAACAACAAACACACCAAAACCAGCGATTCCACCATCTAGCACTTTACCTTTTTATAACTATTATAAATTATCTTAGGAATTGATATTTTATTTTATCAGGTTTTATTTGTAGCATGTTTGAATGTTCCTTTTTGAAGGACCATACCAGCCATTTTGCATGTTTGAGCCTAATATACTCAATTTTCATACACATAAGGTTACTGACAATCATTTCCCAAAGCATACTACTGGAACAGTGAATTACTTTTTTCCCCCCTACCTTCCAGACCGCCATTGGTTTCAGTTCATTTGGGTACACTATTAAAATCAACTTGTTGATACTTGAAACATTCTTGAGATAGATAACCCATCATCACGAACAAGACGTGCATTCAGGGTTTTTTTCGAAGTAACATAATTTTAGCGTTTAAAAGCACAAAGTGAATGTATGCCTCCACCGAGGAATATAATCCCAAAAGAAGACCTACGTTTATCAAATAGGTGAAACATCAATTTTTAAGGTGGGTGTATCACTTGAATATTTAATTTTGAAAGATGAAGAGATTCTGCAAAATATCAGGAAAGCTGAAATACGGTTTTATCCTTTGGGAAATGATTATCAGTAATGTAACATGTATGAAAATTGAATATATTAGGCTCAAACATGCAAAACGGCCAGTATGGTCCTTTAAATGTACTTATGTTTTGCACAACTGTTGTTTACTCATATTTTGTAATGTTCAATGTTTGCTGTCCGTTAGTTTTGCAAGCCAAAGACAAATTTCTACCTTTGGGCTACAAACGTGAACAATAAAGTTGATTTGATTTGATTTGATTTGAAAACTTGGCACCATAAAAACTACTGAGTAAAAGCCTTGTCTTTGTCGTATTAAAAAAATAATTCAGATTTTGAGTATTGTCAAGCAATATAACTCTGATATCTTAGCAAAATTGGCAAAAATAGCTACATTTTTGCCATATTTCTGCATGATAAATGAGCCTGATTTGATATGAACATTAGATAATGACACAAGCTTACTGTGTGTATGCGTGTGCATGTTTTCCTCTCTCTCTCCTTCCTCTTTTTCTGCCTCGCTACACACTATCATCTTCTTAAGCATTCTGTTCTGGGTTAAATGAAACCTTTAACAGTTCAGTGTGCATTCATTAACATATGCTTGAGTCTTCTCCCCTCTGAACATCCACATTAAGCCATAAAGCAAGCACAGCGGAGAGATCCCTGTTGCAAATTTCATTGCACACAAACATCTGGAACTGATACACAGTGGTGTGATTATTGACTCCATGAAAAACAGCCTATCACTAATAGAAAATAAGTCTCTACACAGCCTCATACATCATCAAACTAAAATAACTAATAGAAAATAAGTTTCTACATGGCCTAATACAGTATCAAACTAAAATAAAAGTCCTTCCTGCCTAACTTGTAGCCTACACCTTCACCTGCACTGTCAAAATTTAAGTGGCTCTCGCTGAAATTCAACCAAAATGAGTGAATGTTCCTAATGTTTTATACACTTGTTATAAAAAAATAATAGAAAGTCATCAAATTTGTGCATACATTTACACTTAAAATGTGTTCCCTATTAAAAAATCTTAGGATAAATCTTGCTACATTCAGTCAGAAACTCCAAACCCCCTGTGATGGCTGAGAAATTTTACACTAATTTAGATGATTTTAGATTTAAAACTCAGCTTGATCTCATTCATTATCAAAAAATATCTTTAATATGGTGTCAATTATCATCATAGCCAATGTTAAAAGGGACAAAAACATTAATGTCTTACAACTGTCAGTAATCATACTACTGTAAGTAATAAACGTAGCATCAATAAGTAACTATTTAGGACAAAAGAAACCATCAAGTCTTAGTTACATTCTTACTTGCAAAGAATTAAAACAGGCATTTGAGAAATATGGTAACAGTGGTCTGTACTGTGTTGAATGCTCTGTTGATATTAAATAAACTAGGCTTATTTGCCGTTTGCAGATGTCTGATGCTGTGACTCTGTCAACCCATTCTGCCTCTATATGAAGTGACAGATGTATACCAAAAGACTCGACACAGACGACACAGACCTACTTTCCCACTGGCCTCAACATGACCTCAAATCAGCAATGCCGTAACTGGCAAAGCAATGTAAGGCACAAGCAACATACAAAATTTCACATTGATTATTGTGGTTTGTGGAGAGAAAACAGATGTTCTACCATGATGGAATTTCAGGGAAAGATTAACACAAAATAACTGCAAGATGTTGTTTTCAACCTGTGTTCTGAAGCTTTCAGAGCGGACAAAAACAGTCTTATCTCTCTCAGTGATGCAGTAAGCAAGGTGAATATTAAAATCTAACTCTTTTAATTGGTTGAATTATGTAGACAAAAACTGAACTGATTAATCTGGCATACCTGGTGTGTTCTTTACAAACCTACTTCTGCTCTCTGGGTTTGGATGATAACAATCTCCATCCTTATGACAGCTTTATCAGGGTTAATGTCCAACCTAGTTTCTCTAGGTTATTCCTGGTGGACCTGAACAGTCTAAGTGTTGCTGACAGGTATTCAGGCGTTAGGTCCTTTGGTTTCTTTAATCCTCTCAACACATTTGTTCAGCATTCAGTCTCCTGCAATGTTGATCTGAACCAGAAAACATGTAGAAGGAAACTATCTTCTATTCCTGCATTAATCATCTTTGAAGTCTAGATGAAGTCATACAGAAAATGCTTATGTTTTAATAAGCGGCGTTACCCTTTCCCCAGCAGTCCCTCGCCATCCTATGCTGAAAGCTAAAAATACACATGCACAGAGTGATACTAAGTGCCAATTGAGGAGCTTTGCTGTATATTTACACAGCTTATTAGTGTCCAATTGAGCATGTGTCAGATTCCCCCCCTGGCATAGCTGAGCAAAAACAACATTATGCCATTTTCCCAATTTTATCTCTTCATAACCTCGAATATGTTGTTCCCATTCCATTTGGGTTTTTAATAGACACTTTTGCAAGAGCACTTTAAAACGCTCAAGCACCACTGAAGTGAACTCGACAGCAGATTTTACTCTCTACAACTGTGAATTGTTTATATCCACTGTAGATGAGCTTGCAAATGTGTCCCCAAATTGGCAATTCAATGCAAAACACAGTTTGTACAGTACCTATGAATGAGCACTGCAAAGCTTCTGCTGCAGTGCAAAAAGGCGAATTGGAGAACTAATCTCTGAAACATATCTTCTGCGATCAATACACACAATGCAAATATCAATATCTATGGAAATATCGCTAAAGAAAAAGAATCTCACAAAGGCAAATCTGTTACATTATTTCCAAAACTACAATTTGGAAAAGGCGACAGGCTGAAATCTATCAGGATGCAATGTCCTGGGTCACCTGTGCAGAGTGCAGCGTTGCTCAAACCCAAAGCCCTGCACGCTGCAGCAGCACTCATTACCCACATCTCCACAGAGACAACCTCAGCAGCCTGCTGGACCAGAGCCCTGAAAGCACGTTTTTCAGGAAGCCTCGTTGTCCAGAAAAGGTGAAAACTGCACGGTTATGATGGTACCTGAGCATTAAGGCAAAGCTTTTCAGTCTATTCAGTGAATGCAAATGTGTAGCAAAAAAGATATCAAAAATCAACATACATCACTCTATTCTACCTACACTCATCTGTCTTTTAATATTTCAGCATCTACTGATTTGTTGTTTTTAATGCAGAAAGAAGTTCAATTTAAAATGAGGACTCTCACAATGAAATGAGATTAATACTCATTTCTACCATAAAACAGTATTTTAATCTTTGAATCATTAGAAATGGTCAAATGAACGGAATCATGCTGCATCTGCAACAACCACAAACGCAACATTCATCACAATAAGAAGTGCTGTTATTGCCATTCAAAGTTTCCATGTAGACATCTCTAGAAGCAGCCATTTTGCAATGCTGTTGCCTAGACCAGAGACAGCGAAAAAGCCATTCACAAGCAAAGCACGAGAAGCGACCACACATTTCAGTGCAGCAGTGAGAGAAATTTGAAATGAACATCAGTGTAAGGCAGGTTCTCTGTGTTTCTGAGGATTGTCATGCCTCAATTACAGAAAAGGAGTCTTCGCTGCACTGCCATCACTGCTTTTACTCTATTCTCTCCTATAAACAACCACTGCCTTCATTCAACCCTTCAGCATGGCCACAAAATCGTTTTCCTGTCATCTTTGTTTGATGCATCACCCACAACCCTCATTTTACAGTGTCCACTTTTTATTTTTAACCCTTTTCTCTCCATATACCTTTCAAAACATCTTCTAAATGCCCCAATTTTCTTTCAAGATGATTTTTTTTTTTTTGCTCCCCAACACACACGCACCACCCTCTACCCCATAGCCCCTTGTCCTCCTCATTGTCCCCCCCTCTTCTTCACACACCCTTGCTGTATTCGCTGTAAAAATCAGTCAACCTCAGTCCGAAAAAAAAAAAAAAAAAANAAAAAAAAAAAAAAAAAATACAATTGCCACTTATCAAACCTATCTTTTGAGGAATTCATTGTGCACAAAACAGGATCTGGATGCATTTTGCGAGATGGCACTTGGGCAAGGGTGATAAGGGCTTGTTTCTTTTTTCCAATCCAAAATGACTCCATGTCTGTGCTTCTAATATGGCGGGTGCAATGCCATAAAAAAAAAAAGCACAGCCAACGTATTTAATCCTTTTCTAGAAGATACGAGAGATCTAACAGCAGTCATTTAAAATGCAATTTTAGGCAGACCTTATTTCATTTAAAACTTGAAATAATGAAAAAAT
Organism: Lucifuga dentata; assembly: GCA_014773175.1. Taxonomy (NCBI): domain Eukaryota; kingdom Metazoa; phylum Chordata; class Actinopteri; order Ophidiiformes; family Bythitidae; genus Lucifuga; species Lucifuga dentata. The sequence goes on from VXCM01001723.1 coordinate 150,020, forward strand.
AAATGCTTTTCTTGTGCCATATAATTAATTTTATATATTTCTTTTCAACATATTTTTGGCTTTGGAATGCATTCACTTGAAAACTAATTTCATTGTCTATACAGAAATAAATGAATGCAGTTTCATTAAGTGAAAAATTCAGTTTGTATGCAATTAACAAGCAGTTTGGAAAATTAAACAAATAAATGTTTATTACACCAGGTAAGCATGCAAATGTGTTGCAGCAAATTACTCAGAAAATATTTCTTAATCACTTATATACATAAAAATCTGATTTTTTAAAAATATGAACACTGCACATATGCACATTAAGCATCTAAAAATGATCTATGAAAATGAAGCCAGGTTTAGGCCCAGTACATTGTGATGAGAGAGAATAAATGAGCTTTTGTGGTTCAAACTGAGCATGCACAGAAATCATTGTATTAATTTTAAGGCTACAATTTCCTAAAATCAACTGTTAACAAAATATAATTAAATGAAATAAAAGAAAATATTTTCCTCATGCAGTACATGCTGCACCGAGATCACTCAACCTAAATTCTCTCTCTCTCTCTCTCTCTCTCTCTCAATTTAAATTAGGTAAATCTTAAATGTTAAAAATGCATCAGTCATCAAACCTTTACACACTTTAGCTTTATAGGTAGTTAACCTGGATGTATCTACCAAACCCAATAAAGCCCCAAAGCCTGTATCAGGACACAGCAACAGCCTGTTCTCCCCTTTAATTTTCTGGGCCAAAAATTAATCCATATCTTAAATGTGTAAATTCTTGCAGTTTCCTCAGGATAATATTAATATCCTCAGTGTCCTGTTAGACAATTAACCTGAACTTGAAGTTTAATATGAACAAATGCATCACCTACCATTCAAGATGCACTGGGAAAAGATAAGAGCCAATATCCACATGCCCCGCTCCGTTCAATATCCAAGCTTATGCTTTTTCTTCTTTTCTCCCCACAATCTTTCTTCTAATTTCTTTTTATTTCTTCAACAAGTCAATTGCAATCAAAGGAAAAAGGGGCTTGCAAATCTCTTTCGCCCTCTCTCCTACTTAACGTTGGGAAGAAGATGAAGAGGAGGAGGTTTGAGCTTCTTCCTGCAGCTGATTGTCTCCTGGTACTGTGGGGGGATAGGATAAGATCCACAACTGTGCGTCTCCCTTTTGGACCGCACGGCACCGCACCGGGCCTCAGTGCAGCCGTCCCCCCGTGTCAGAGCGCTGCTGTGCGTGGAACATGAGGGAGCTGGTCTCGGTGCACTCCGGTCCAGGTGAGCTGTACTGCTGCTGCTGAGTCAGAGGCTGGAGACGCAAAGGACAAACTGCCTGTGCGCGCACCCAACTCCACGGTCAAATCATTCAAAATGAAACTAAAAAAAAAAAAAAAANAAAAAAAAAAAAAAAGAAAAAGAAAAAGAAAAAAAACGATAAACAAAAGGCTCCAAAACCTGAAAATAACCAATAAACAATAAATTAATTAGACGGTTGCGCGCGTAAAATGCAGCGACCTAAAAGTGCCAAAGGTGTCATTCCAAGGATGTGGGGGGGAAAAAAGGTGGAAAAGTTGGATTTTTTTTTTTTTTTTTCTGGAAAAAAAGAAAAAAAGCACATGGACTTGATTGTTAGCTGCGCTGGAAACTCATTCTCTCTTCGCCGCCTCTCTCCGTCCGGCGAGCAACAAGCACACGCATCTTCCCCCCGCAGCCGCACACACAAACTGCGCACACTGCTCCCTGCGCTTACAAGCTGCCCTGCCTCAGAGCACTGTGGAATAAACCCTCGCTTCCTTCTCCGCAGCCGCCTTTCTCCCTCTCCATTGCCTTAAAGGTGCAGGGGTGTGTGTGTGTGTGTGTGTGTGTGTGTGTGTGTGTGTGTGTGTGTGTGAGATGGGGCGCACAGCTGAGCCTCTGAAAGATCGTTAAAATCACCCCTCTTTCTTTTGTTTTATTACACAGAAGACCAATCAAGGTATCCCACTCAAAGAGAGAAAATGTACATTAACATAAGCGGGGACAGAGAGCGAGAGAGAGAGAGAGAAAGAAAGAGAGAGAGAGAGAGAGAGAGAGAGAGAGAGAGAGAGAGAGCCCATGCAGGACATTCTTGTATGGTTTGCTGCTACTGCTGTGGTAGGCTGGAGGATGGATGCTGAGGGAGGGAGGAGAGAGGAAAGAGGGAGGTAGACTATACCTGACTGGATACCATGTAGGCATTTGGTGGGCAGAAATGCTAAATTATCTTAATTGGGAAAGATCAAATCCTGTCTTTAAATGTTTTTTTATGGATAATTTATGAGCCCCAAGGGTGTTTTGAGGACCCTGGCAGCCTCATCCCTGAATTCAATAATTGACCTTGACAAATATAAGCAGTGACTCCCCCCAAAATGCACCAGGGGCATCAAAACAGCGACCATGTCAGATATCCACAGCCCGCTGCATGAATTCACCTCCATGTAAACCCACACAGGAGCTTGTGAATTAATGCTCAGCCCACATTGCCAAGTAAGAAGAGTTGGTCATGTACAGAACAACATTTAACAATGAACAATTTGCCTTTTTGGCTGGCTGGAGGAAGGAAGGACAACATAACAGGAGAGGTCAACTGTGGAAGCCATTTATGTGAATATTTTGACTATTTGTGGACATGAAGGAAACTTGCAAAGGCTTATAGTAGAAACCCTCGTGGTAAAAAAAAAAAAAAGTTTCATAAATATTTCTTGTTGAATACTTTAAAAAGTGAACATTCACCTCTTTTAGGCTTTATGTCACGTTACATTTTTCCATTACACTTTCAATTTTAAACGGTTTTTGCAGGAACTAACACGACTGCAACTGCAATGACAGCCACTGCCATGTGACTGTATGAATTCAGTTTGGCCCATTTATGTTCAAATAGTAGGCGAGTCGGGCTTTAGCCCTCCACCCAGTTACAGTGTCTGTCTCTTAGATTTAGCATCCACATAAGACCTGCACATGAGCGTGCACTGCACCAGGAATAGTGGACCTGTCACCGCCTGTCTGGCCCCTGCACTTCCAGCCAGACATCCCAAAAATAAAACTGATCATTATCACTGACTGCAGCCATCCAAACCATGATGGCAGGAGGAAAACATGCACTATTCCTCACACCTTGTATACAAAGGAATCCTTCTTTTGTGTTGATTTTGCCTTAATCTCCCTCCCTGTCAGTTTCATTGCCTCCCAGCAGCGAGGAGGTTCATTGTTCATCCGGTTATGGTGCTGTGGTTCTCGTAACGTGCACAACTACGCTTTCTTCCTCTTCCTCTACCTGCCTGTGTACAGCGTTGGTCTGCANGTAACGTGCACAACTACGCTTTCTTCCTCTTCCTCTACCTGCCTGTGTACAGCGTTGGTCTGCAGCCTGGCACTCTCAACGCCCCACTAGCCTTTTCAAATGGATTATTATTAGAAACCATACTGTACTATTTTCCTCCAGTTTCTCAGGCACTCTGAAAATATGACAGCTACCTACTTAGACTACCTGCAATATGAAGCAACTCGTTAGATGAACTGACTTACACAACAAGATCCACTGATATTTAACTGCACACTGGTCTGATCCTTATGTTATTGTTAGATTCTTACTTGCATTTCCTGACCGCATCTATACTTCAATCAGACAGTTAAGGTCAAAGAACTTAGCTTTACCTAAATCTCTGGGCAAAACGATGAGAAAATGTGGTAAGATGATATTCATATAATTACCAGATGTATAGGAAAGGTAACATGCAAACAACAAAGTGTAACATGTTTGCAGTTAGCAATAGATTTATTATTACTGGTTCGTGTTCTTGGCAAAACACACACATATGAACACGAGTCTTAAAGGAGGACCCATTTACTGTGCATTGACCTACTTCCTCACCAGTCCTTATGATTTGTTGTAATTACTTTCTTATTATGACCAATCATTGAGCCATATGGTAAACTAATCATTTTGGTGTTGATCCCTATTTTTTTTTAAATCCCTGCTTTATGCTCCATGCTATGTAGTGAATATGTGATCAAATCAAAGGTATTATCCTCTTTAAATCCATCTGTTATTTAAGCGTTATCCACATAAATAGCTGGTACTTTCTTTTTTCAGGGATGAAAAAGTTTAATAGTGTATTTCTTAAAATGACACTGTGGCAGAAAAAGACAGAAAAAAGCAAAACATTAAGGGGGCTGGGCACTTTCTAAAGCATCGATCACACAACCATTTTATAGTGTAAAAAAAAAAAAAACATCTGTGGCTATTTGTAACTTTCATGAGCTCCTAGTGCACTTCAGGTGAGCTTAGAAGGCTTTTATGATACAACAGACTCAGGTTTACAGGGAATACATGTCAGGTGTCACCTGTCACAAACTGTTTGCTGTTATTACAAGAACTTGGTCAGTCAAGTTTGAGGAGTTTTCTGCTTGGGCTACTTTTTCTTGTAACGAATTATACATTTAATTGAAAATAAAGAACAAAATGTGCTGCTACTGAGTCCCTGAACACTGCAGCAAAGATACTATGTTGTCAGTATCTAATACCTAACGCGTAATTTCTACGTATGGAGTTACTGCAACACACAATATTTATTAATAACAAAATAGTCTTTATCTCTGTTGAAGTTGCATAACTTTTCGGCCGTGCACAAAACAAGGCCTTACAGCAGTTTTTCCTCAATCCTGATGTTCCACTGCACTGCATAATTCCTTCACTCCCTGCTCTACCAACACCTGATTGGGTAAATCACGTGTATAGCCAAGATCTGGGAAGCACCACATCCTTATCACACCTAATGTAGTTCATCAGACACCTGATTTAGCTAATCAGGGAAGAGCAAGAAGAGAATACGCAGTGTGGTTGCACTTGAGGACCAGGATTGAGAACCGTTGCTTTCCAGAAATGCAAAATATAGAGAACGGCAGGAGAAACTTTGCTGAAGCTCAGTTACACAAAGCAGCAATGCTGTGCCTGAAATGTGAGTGAGCCTGTTCTCATTATTAAACACGACAACCACTGCAAAGTCTATAAATATCCCACGGAGCGCATATTATGACAAACACTTATCAAGTCGTGAGTATCCAGGCTTGACCAAAACACCACAGCTGATTTCCACTTGTGACTGCAATTGTGATGAGAAGAGAACAAAGACGGAAGAGTTCTCAGCAGCAAAGGTCATTGAGGAATTCTTGCAAATAGACAAGATTACCTCTGGTTGGCTATTGTCATTTGTATATCAATGTTATCCTACACGATCATTCCCCTGTATAGCGTAGGCTCGTAGCCAACCGTTTATGAGTTTAACTAGATGTTAAGTAGGACTATCCATCAGTCTTAACTATAAAGAGCATTATTCCCTAAGGGTGGTTTTATGGCTCTTATTAACAGAATCCTCTCAAGTACTTTGATTATATTCAAACAACTAATAAAATTATATCCAATTATGTCTTCAAGATGACCAATGATGGCAAGTTCATCTCAATCTGTGACTCATAAGAAATGAGAGAGAGTTTTGTTGCCTGGGTCAGGCTTTTGAATAATTCAAACCATGTTATGAGGTAGAAATGGAGAAACAGAAGTCTATTGTACATCCCGAGACCCCAATTTTATTAGATCATCTTTGAATCTTTCTCTCTGCCCATAAATTCTGAGAGGAATGTGAGACAAAAACCACAATTCAAGTTTAATGAGTCGACATGTCTCCAGAATAAATGGAGAAGTCGTGTTCCTTGAGAGTCGTTCCCTGCCATTAGAGGAGGAAAAGTGCTGCGTCTGCTTGAAAACAAGCTTTGTACCATACGTTTGCCACTGCAGGTGACACAGGGAAGTGATGCTCCACTTAAAGCCACAGCAACAAAAGATTTAAAGGACAAACTAGATCATCTTAAATGGTTGATCACATCAATTTGTTGAAATTATCATTGAGGAAAATTTAGATCTGCCTTTATTAAAATTTAGATCTGCCTTTATTTATGTCTTTATTCAAACACCTTCTAGCTGCTGAGAAATTGGTGTTTCCGCCTCTCCTATGATTCATTTCTCACAGCGACATAGTGATAACTGGAGTGCCAATCAACTCCAGAAAAACATTTAAATCATTTTTTTCAATTTTACTATCCCACAAATGTGAGGACTCATAACCTACTTTCCTCTTAATTGATTAGAAGCAGTAGTTGTATGCATGATAGCATTATTTAGGAACCAAGAACTAACTAAATGCCTGGTGAAGCCCTGGCTAATAAGGCTGAAAAGCATTAATTTTGCCTGGTTGGTTTCCATAATCACCTCACCTTGTGAGGGAGTGACCAATTGAGTGAACAGAGCGGAGCTCCTTGCCCACCTTACTGAATCTATACATCGATTCCACTCATTGACTACTTTGAATCTCATGGTTCAGTGCACTTCTGTCCACTCCTGACTGAGTGGACAGCAGGGTCATCCAGAGGTAATTCCTCGATTTTAGGCCATTTAAATTAAGGAAGGATAATTCATAAACTGTATTGGGACCAGGACCAATGGGACCACTGTACTGAATACAGAGGCAACAATTTACAAATTGCATTTGTTTTGTACTTACATTGATGTTAAGAATCATGTAGCATTCATCAACTAGAACTGACACTATATAATAGTTTAACCACACAGTTGGTGGTTGGCAGTTTTTGAGATGCCGCTTTTGCAGCATCTCAAAAACTTTTTTGACTTTAAAGAAAAATTTACATTTAGATGCTGTGACCTAATCCTCAATGTAGAGAGCCGTGGAGGCTGGTGTGTGCCGCTGACGTTTTCAGTAGTTATTATCAGTAGATGCATTTTAAAAAAATACATAAACTGATAAATAAAATCTACATTTTAACTATGCTACCTGAAAGCTAATGAGGATAAAAGAGTTATGAAATGATCATTAAATTCCCACTTAGCTCCGTTTTATTAATCTGTTATTCCATGTGCATATGTGCATGAATGTATAGTATGCTCATTCATCTCCCCTTTTAACATTTACAGCTTCCATAATTTAGTGTAATATGGTGTTGAGATCATTTTGGATGTATTCATGCTGTAATCTGATTCTGACTGTGATAAAACACACTTATCAGAGATATGTGGTAAGCACAAAGCCATCAGTAGTAAACATCTTTGTGTTTGACTCTTCTGGGTCTGTAACTGTCCAACATGGGGTGGCAGCGTTGCTTAGTAACCACAGCACATGGCTGACCTTATCGGTGCGGTCATAAAAATGTATGAAGTCCTTTTATTCATTTTCCCTTCTCTGCTGTGGTCTCTCTCTCTCTCTCTCTCTCTCTCTCTCTCTCTCTCTCTCTCTCANCACACACACACACACACACACACACACACACTCACAAACACACAGTCCAGATAAACACATTCTCAATATATTGCTCTATGGTGTGTGTGTGTGCACGCGAGCAGCAGGGTGGTAATGAAGGGCTATACCTGACACATGCCACAGACTGCATCAGGCAGCATGAAGAGATTGAAGTGGGGGGAGAACATTCAGTGACAGGAAATCAGCCACACAGGAAAAAACACGATAGGATGCACATGTGAAGGCAGCTTCAGCTTCAAAATAATGAAATATTTTTGAAGAATAGTGCCTCTATCAATATTAGCTTTTTAAATATTGGCAATGCAGATCTAAAGTCTCAATCCTTCATTTGTTTTAAAAAGTAAATTTAACCTGAGTTTGTTTAATGAAAATTTAGGATTTCATCTTTGTAAAGTGATCAAAATTGACATTATAGCCTGTTTTCATGCCGTTTTTTTTCTTCAAATGTCACTCATTATAAGTAAACCTTTAACATCATAATTCAAGCCAATTCACTCCATCCTCTTAGTAGGGAGTTTGAAACTTTCCTCAGGTCAGAGGTTTAGGCTACAGAGGGTAAAGTGCAATAGATATAAGTTCTCTTTTATCCCATGTGCAATAAAGTCACTGAACTCATGCACTTTATAAACAGGATTTGGATCAATTTTAATAGTTGTCATTGTATTGCATTTTACTGTGTTATTTATTAATTGTGTCATTATTTGATATGTTGTACTGTCGCCCTGCTGCAAAACAAATTTCCCCAGTGGGACAATAAAGGTTTGAAGGTTGAAGATCATAACTTATAATTAGTTATTATATCTAAACAATCTGTCAATCAACTTGGAATTTTAGAGGGGAATAACCATTTTTGTTTACATATTAACCAGATTTTAACTTTAAGAATGACAAACAGATTAGTAATTTACTCACAAATGCTGTATAAACTATGATGTCATTTCAGTTTTGCTTTGGTGTAATCTACCTAGTTTATATAAATCCCTATCCTCTAGTTTATACAGATCTGTCTTAATCTGGATTTAATCCCTACAACATATTTATGGAATTGACAAAGTATTATCTAATGGCTGCACTGCATATGACTGCGCATAGGATTTCTGAGGCCTTTACGAGCCAAGAGCATTGCTGGTGATTCTTCACCGCAGAGCAGCACGCAGGACGTGACGCACTGCTCGACCACGTCTGTCAGCTCGTTGACGCAGCATCACAGTGACTGGCTTTCTTTCTGCTCTGTTGTTCCCGCAGGGAGCACAGATGTTAGCCTTGCTGTCGCCCGCCATGCCATCTTTTCACCCTGGTAACATCTGCACAGCTGTGTTGTCGGTTGCCACACACACACAGGCAGGAACGCACCAACCCTTTCTTGAACTGTTGACAGCTAGGGGAAGGTCAGCACAGATGGCAGGAGGGACTGTTAGGGGACTGGCACCAGGCGTGGGGGGATGGGGGNCTCCCATCTGGCCTCGATGCTGGCACTCTGCCCTGGGGCATCTTCTGCCGTTTACTCAACAGAAAGCTTGTCAGGAGTTGGAAGTCACCTTGTGCAAAATGTTGTACTCTCTGGGCGGTTTTGCTGGAGTTGAAGAGGGTNGGGGGGGGACAAATCCTGCAGTTTGAGCTAATTTCAGCAGACAGTGCAGGGAAAAGAATGGGAACTAACTGTAATTAATCCCAAGGCAATGGCTTTCCCAAGTTATTACAACAAAAGCCTGACTGTGCGCAGATGGTGCTGTACGTTGCATTTTCAGTAAAAAAAAAAAAAAAAAAAAAAAATCACAGGAGTTTGATCTAATTAGCTGCATTTTGTCTTGAAACCAAAGCAGTTAAAATGTAGTGTGTCACGTCAGGTGGTGCTGACGAGGCGAAGATTTCTGCAGCAATTATGATTACGCTGTCTGGCCACCTAAAACAGCTCATACATTCTATATGGTTGAATTACTGTCATGCAGGTAGAAAGGTATTAATCATTTTATTTTTGATCCAGTATTCCTCCTGTATACGTGTTAAAAAAAACATGTTATAACAGAAAAAAAACATACTTCTTTGGTGCTCAGGTGGCATGTAAGCAAAAGCGAAATATGTCAGAAATGAGATATTTGTGACAGATTATGACTATGTTACAATTTTAGAATTTGCCTTGACTTACATTGAGTTATTATCAGTATTTTAAATTATTTTCTGAAGTTGACTGGAAATTATCAACACTTTAGAGAGCAAATTCATGTATAAAAAATAAATGTAGTTCTTAAGATCCAGCTTCATTTCCTTCTGGACATTGAATTGTTCTGTTTTCTCTACAGTTGGACTCCAACATTTTCCATTTTGCACTTGACTCTGCATTCACATAAAATTTCCACCTATAAATTACAGAAAAACTGTTTTGATGCCTTATCTATACATCCTGAACAGAAAGCCCATGTTGTGTGAGCAGCATGCAGTATTCATAGTACAGCAGGTACTTTTGGTGGTACACACTGTGTCATCAGGACATTTAGCTCAAATGAAAATACATATTTTTCTCTTATGAGAACTTCTTTAAATATAAAATTCACCTTTAAATAAATATGAATAACAGCATCTGCCAAAGAGATACACGTAAATGTAACACATTTGCTGTTATGGTTACACAGTAGTAGCATAGTATTTCAGACTTGTTTTTTCAGGAAAATATTTTAGTGCTGACAAAAGAATTAAACTACAGACCTTCCCCACGTAACAAAGCCTCAGAGTGGAGATGCTGACTTATCAGACCTGCAGATCTCAGAGGATGTCGACTGCAGTGCGGGTCAATGACCAGCGGGGCTCTTGGTTTGACCTGGAATGGCTATGCAGGGCAGAAGGCCAGCACTGAAGCAAAGAGCTTTATGGATGGACCATGTCCTCAGGTCAGCCACTCACCCCCACCCCTTCACCACTCCTTCTTAATCCCAGCCTCAAGATCCCTCCTGCTCTCTCCCTTCCTCCCTCCTCCTCACCTCACCCCTCTCCTAGGCCGTAATTACTCTGTATCCAGCGTATTGCTAGGAAATGCCAACAGATGCCCGGTGTCTAAGACAGGCATTATGTTCTTAGAGGATGTCCTGGTAATTCTGGTTTTTGCCAGGCCACTGATTATTACCACGGTGGTGAGGATGAGAGGCCACGCAAGAGACCGCTGGTAGCCATGGCTGCTGGCCGGGTCATGTGACCCTGCAGTCTAAGCAAAACAAGATGGTGAAGGTCCAGAACAGATATGTATGTTAGGACTGGGGTTAATAATGGTTGGTTAGTTAGGGTTGTAATATATGACAAGCTGATGGGATTAACACTAAGGGAAATATACCCCTATAATAATACCTATGACTTAAAAATATATATACTTCACATATAGATAGTCTGATAAAATACTGTCTGTATTATATTTACATGTTATTCAGGGATCACTACAAAAGAAGATGCCAACAACAGCATTTAGTGTTGTACCATACATGTTACTCATCAAGAATTCAAAACCGGAGGAGGCCAGGACTTCATTTGCAATAAGAGAATGTGTCAATCATGGGGACTCGAGGAGAAAGTGGTTTGTCAGAGCCTGAGGGGGTCATACTGACCTAAATACAAAATTGTCAACAGCAATACTACACTGACCAACCAAAAGAGGACAATGGGGAAACAAACGTTTAACTCTTCAAAGACGAGATCAGTTAAAATACCTCGAATATGTACCAAGACCATTGTATTGTTTTACAGACCAAATAGATTGGTTAAGAACTGTAATCATACACAAGATTGAGCTACACTGTCTGTATTCAAATACCAGCTTCTCAGAAGTGTTTTTGAAGTACAAAGACACCTGGTTACGAACTAGCAGGCTCACTGGTAAATCCTTTAGTCGTTGTTCTTGTTTACATGAGCACGTGGCTCAGACAGATGTTTTTGCTGTATGGATTTGAAATAAAGGGCAGCGTTATCACTGAAAAGAGATTCTTAAGATTAAAGTTTCACCCTTCCAGTAAAGAGGATTTCTCTGCATCCAGCTCATCAGTGATGCTGAATTCATGGCCTGAGTAGATGAAGACAGATGCCACCAAGTGGTCGGCAATGGCATTACAGGAGAAGACCAGATTAAAACATGCAAACCCAGATGGGGAAAAACAAGCTGTACTTTTGTTTTTGTTATAGTTACTTTACATAACTTAATATGGATAATAATCGTAGATTTGTCATAAGAACAATAACTTGCTGTAGAGGCAGGTTTTTTTTTAAGAGGTAAAAGCATGCTTGAGTGACATGCTTACTTTTGAGATTTAGTTCTTCAGACAGGGCTAAGAGATGTAAGACTGCCTCCCTTGGCTTGATATGCTGATATAATTGATAGTACATTAAATGTTACGTTGCCACAGTCTGTAATCTCAATTAAGCGCATAAAGTTTGAAAATTCTTGTCTAGGTGAAGAGGTGTAGTGAAGGATAAACCCACCTAAACTCAGTTTACACAACTTCTTAGGCTGACAGTGGTCTTATGACTTTTTATAGCATGATACTAATATGCACAATGAAAATGAAATCAACCTTGAGTATTTTAAAAAGCAAATAATTGGAATGTCATATGTTCCAATAAAAAAAACCTTGAAATAAGAACCACATTTATCATTTTTTTGACAGTCTCGGTTGATGTTGATTCCATAGTTGCTTTTAAGACCATAGCGTGTAATGTATTAAATTGGATTACACCGTGCTGAAACCACCATTTTAAGACCCAACCTGTGCAAATGCATAACTGCTATTTATTGAATCACTCAAAACAATATTTTGGATTTTTTTTTTTTTTAAGTAATTTAATCCCTTTTGTAATCAAAGCTACAAAGCCCCAAGGACAGATTTAAACAAACAGCATCAAACATGTATCATGATACACACCGCTACTTCAAATTTAGACAATTTCTGTAATTCATCTTATATCAGCCTATTATTCATCATATATCACCCATGATTGAGTTCTCTAATTAAAAAAATGCCTTACATTTTCTTCAAACCCATGTTTTTGGTGGGTATTGCTGTGTTGTAATAGAGCAAACAAGTACTATTTTTTTCCCCAGAAAACATCTCTAATGTAAGTAATATGTCTAAATTTACAGTTGTTGTTGTTGTTGTAGTGGTAAATAAACGGTGGTTAACTATGATCAGTAACAGCCATATGGCAATATTATTACTGTACTAACAATACTAACAATTACTAACAATTTATCAAACATTTTACAAGCCACTAGTTTAGTGTTTAAGACCATTATTTCATGATTGGCATCAGTAAGTATGACACTATTTAGCATCACAAACAATGTTACTATTAATATCCTGAATTCCCCCCTGTGGATCAACAAAGTATCTTTTATTAGATCAAAAAAGATTTAAAGACTTTATTTTCAAAAGCAGATAAACTCTGTTTTTATATATTTTTTTTAAAGTCAGACTTTTAATCGTACATTCAAGGTACTATCAATAAAAAGGTACACATTATTGGGTTTTGTTAAATTATTTAGATTTTTTTTTTAATTAAACTCAGTTTGATTTTATCAGAAATGAGCAATTTTGAAAAAAAAGCACAAAATGACTTTTACAATTTTATAAAAACTGAGTTGTCATTTACTGTATAACACCTAAAAAGTTCAAGATGCAAAATTTGTACAAGCTGATCCTTCACTATTTTCCCGTTTACAGTGATGAAACTGTGAAACTAGAGAAATTAGACTTGCAGATTTCAAGAAAAAAAAAAAAATCAATGAAGATTTTCCTTCACCATCTCCAGCCAATACCCTGGATCTTTGTGAATGGAATTTCCTATATGACCTTTGCTCTGTGTGCACTGTATAAAACCGGTGCACATAGGTCCATGTGTTGCGAGCTGGATTTCACCCGTAGCTCAATACTGGTTGACCTACAAAACCAGTGAGAGTGTTGATGTTCATCACAATCGCAGGAGCATAGTGTGTCGTAAAGACTCATGCTGATCCGAGAGTCTATGAGGCTTGACATCGACCTCACGAAAGAACGGGGNGGGGGGGGGGGGGGAATAAACACATAACTGCCCAGTAACAAGGGCTCTATCCTCATTGGCTGCTGAAGAATGTTGGATTGATCATACCCTTTGTAGAAAATGTGGTTTTGATCCGTGTGCACACACACACACACAGGCAAGATTACAGTAACATGCTCACATAACAGCATGTTGATGCACATGCATGTTCTCAGGTTTAGACGCGCGTGCTCTAACACAAGCGCTCTCTATCTTTCTCATGTATGTGTACACGCAAACACACCTCACATACACATACACTGACAAAGTGCTGGTGAGAACTAGGGCAGAATCATACCAGTAAGCCTCTTTCATTACTTAAATATCCTCTGAGAATTCAGTTTTTTACCCCCACCCAAGATTAGCACTTAGCCCGTAGTAACAGCGCTGTCATTTTGTTGTGCATCATCCAGGATGTTTCATACTTAATGTCAACACCCTTTTCTCCTCAGTAATTGGACAAGTTTCACATGGTTTATGCTTTTAACTATTAGCATTTATTTAGGCTAGAATCTATAACAGCGTCTACATTTTCAGTTTTGTCTTACCTTTCAACCAAAAAGTAATAAATTTTAGATGATGCTGACCATAGCTGGATTCTACATCTTTTTCCTCACAGATCACAAGGATAAGACAGCAGGCTTCACAGAAATGAAAACAGATTGATGATTAACAGTAAAGGATGAAAATCCAGCCTTTACATGTTTCAGTTTCATCTCTTCTCCGTCTGTGGTTCTTAGCTTTCATCGCTCACTCGCACCTTGGCAGTTGTGGCAGTACTGAAAGTCCTGTTCACTGCAGCCAATCAATTTTCAACTAGAAAAGATAACTTATGACTTTCTATATATCTGGAAGCATTAAGAACCACAAAGGTTCACAAAATGTGTCTAGAAACAAGAATGTGACAGGTTTTTGTTTCTATATCCTGTGTGCATCAAGAACCAAGAAGGTTAAAAAATGCATTACAAAAGCAATGGTAACCTTTACTATTTTTGTACACCATCACACCAACAGATATATCAACAGATATATACTGTATAAGTGTCCATGGCAGAAATGTTGTTCCTCATTATGTATTACTCTTAGATCAACATGAGATATAAATCACTATGCTGCAAGAGATGGGAGGAATTTAAGAGGATGAAAAAACATTAGAGGAGAGTGGTATAGCCTGTTAATGACGATATTTCACATTTATGAATGTCATGATATATTTACTTGATCAGTCATGATAAGTGCTGCTCGCTCTGCTTCAAGGTTCCCAGAACCCAAATTAAGTAAAACGGTCTAACAGGACAGTAATTAGATTTTGAGAACCATATGTGCACACATGCTGTCATCAATGAAACCACAGTCAGAATTTAAACGAGTGGCGCCTCACCCCTTATGCTGTACATGCATATGGTACATCTTTCCAAACTAATCTACATCTTCCCTTCAGCTGCAACACTGAGTCTGCAGAGCTAAATTAGGGATCCAGTGAAGAGATTGTTTGTGAAACACACTGGGGTTCCTTGGCCTTTCCATGCCTCATTTAAGAGGCACCAAGAAAAAAAGGCAAATAGATGAAAGGCAGTCCCCACAGTTGGAGACGATGCAACAAGGGTCCTCACGCTAAACAGGCAGCTATTCAAATGAGTGGCTAATTGTGGCATCTGTTAACCCATTGAAGAGATGTCAGTGCCGTATCATGGGCCTGTTAATTGGTACAAACAGGTAGCAGATGCAGGCTTTGGAATTAAGCATCTGCCAATTAGCGAGCCAACCTCCACCAGCACCAATTAGATAGCCAAGCCAATGGAAAGAGGGAGAGGGGGAGGGGAGGGGAGCGAGGAGAGGAGAGGAGAGGAGAGGAGAGGAAATATGAAAAAAAAACACAGACTAAAGATTGAAAAGAGGAGATGTGAAGAAGGTTGAAAACTCGCAAACCAAGATAAATCAATCTTTTACAAAACAAAATAACTGTTACTGCGTTTGATATTTCCAGTCCAATGTAAATGATTTACCATCACATATAGTAGCATCAATAAAGGAAATGTACACATAAAGGTAAAACGTTGGGTGTTGTGTTGTGTCTTCTTAAATGTCACAGCATCATCTTTACTCTAAAGCTGCTTTGAGAATCAGTGTTTATTCATACCAATCAGTGATGAAAATAAAAACAATTAAAAGTAGTAAAGCTCTCATAACTTATTATACGAAAACATTTATCAACCTCAATTAAACACAATTTAATTTTTTAAAAAAACAAATGCGAAGTGACTTTTTTGTGACTTCTGAATGTTGGAACTGACTGAAATAATAAACAATTTGATGATAAAAAGGTTTGTGACTGTACCTGTCATGTGAGCTTTTTGCCAGCAGATGGTGCTATCTGGGTGTTTATAATGAAGCATCTCATTCTGTTCTGTAAAAGAGCACAAAACATATAAACTTCACATCAGTCTGTTTCTGCTCAGAATGTGATTTCATGGTGTCTTGAGATGATTTTTTTCTTTATTAAGGGAATGTATTTTGATGATAGAGGGTTGCCATCACATTTGCATTACTTCGAAATAAAAGAGCAGTTATTTTAAATAAATTTTCAGAACTGTAATTGTCAGATTTTACTGCCAATGTCACTGTCCTGTAAATCAGAACGTTATTGTGAGAATTTATTCACCAGTGATTCACCATCCATACCACTTACCATAGTTACACAGATGAAACTCAGATCTACTTATCGCCTTCAATAAAATAACTTGGTCTTGTAAGACTCACTGTTTCTCTGCATTTATCAAACAAACAATTGGTTGCAGAAAATTTTTTTCCATTAAACACAGACAAAACTGAAATTTTTCTAGCTGGAAACAAGGAGGAAAGCTTTTACTGCTCATTTTTATTCCACTTAAGACCAAGATAGAAATCTGGGTCTCACTCAGATCTTAGCTTTAGTAGCCATAGCGAGTTAATAAATCATCCTTTTATCATCTAAAATAGATACCAAGAATTAGAGGTTTCATCTCAAGAGAAAATTTAGAGAAACTCATTCCCACTCTCATCTCCAATAGAGTAATGCAGTGGTCTCTTGTCTGGTCTTTCCAAACAGCAGAAACTCATTCAGAATGCTGCTGCTAAATTCTAACAAGAACCAGGAGAATTGTTCACATTCATCCTGAAATTCTTTTCTAAAATGCTTGAAGTTTAGAGACACAGCAGTTCTCTTAAATCATTCATAAACAGTAAGTTAGTGGTAAATGCAACTTCACCAAACACTGAAGTTGCATTAAGCTGATTTATTCTGCTTACAGATGGAACAAATTTCCTTATGATCTTGAATGGGCCCCAACTTTAGCCACTTTCAAACTTAAATGAGCTATTTTCCTGTGACTTTATCATTTCTCCACTGCACTTTTATTCTTTTTTATTTTTAAATCTCGGCTTGTTTGTCTATTTATTACTTCACTGTAACCTCACTTAAACTGTACTAACACTTCTGTTCTATTATCATTCTCTTGTCTATTCTGTTTTATTTCATGTATACTTTGCATACTATTTTATTTTAATTTGCATTTTCTATTAAATTTTAACGCATTTCTTTGTATTTCTTATGCAAAGAACTTTGAATTGTGTGCTATACAAATAAATTTAGCTTTGCTTAAGTTTCAAAGTACAACTTGTGAAATAGTAGCAAAGGACCTATATGACATTGAAGCAGCAAACAAATTTGAAAAATAACCTAATTTTAGTTAGCACCAGGCAGAAAGGACATTTGCAACTCATTTTCAAACATGACATGAAAACAAGATAAAGCTTTTTGTTTTGATTCTGTGGTTACAAACACATTGCCAGACATGTCTAGTGTGGCCATGATTTTGAATGGCTTCATGGAGTGTTTCATTGTAAACCTTTTATTGGTTTCACTTACCACAGAAATAAATATTAATATTCCAAGCTCCTCAGATCTGTAATCATAAACATCAGATGGGTCATATATATATTTAAATTATAGTCAAAGATGAAAAGAACTCCTTGGGTAGTGGATTTGGCTTGTGTATCTTGTGTATCCCTCGGTGGGAATAAACGGACTGGGGAAATAGTGCAGTGCCTGTAAATGTCAGCTAATTATCAGCAATTCTCCAAGGCTGGATTACATATAACATGAACACTGAAAATAGTCATGACTATCATTAAAATTTAATGAAAACAATTAAAAAATGTCACATCACTATTATATAGTGGGTCATAACTATGGTGCCCTAGTTTTTATGCAGCACCATAAACAGCGGGCAACAAATAAACTGACCTTTAAAATATGATAAAAAATGACACATTTCTATTTAAGTGCTCAGGGTTTGAGTCCATGTGATATGTCCTTGTAGTGAGAAAATCACAAGACTTAGGGCACATTGTTAAATACCCACACTAACACATTGTCAACGCTGTACATTATATACTTTAATTCAACAGAAAATCCAAGTATAAAATATTGGTCCACCCTGACTGAAACGTTGCTGCCGCATCTTACTTAAAAGCAAATCTTTAATACATTCACAATTTTTTTGATCATTCTCCTTGAGCTGTCTCTCTCTTTTTTTTAATCACTGTCAGAGTCAATTCTCTTTTATTCACTTTAACCACTTTTATTTACTAACGGAATTAGCACAATGAGAAACTCAACTACATGTTGTCAGAACAGTTTGCATGAGCTTAGACTGGTCTATCTAAGCTTTATCTGGTTATGTTATTGTAACAATAAGTTACTGCAGAAATGCAAAAATGATTCATGAGCAGGTGTTTTTTTTTTTAACTCAATAACCGATCTTTCTCTGAAGCTTTTGGGTTTTGGGGAGTAACAAACAAATTTCAACATTTACTAAGCTGCACTAAACAAAACTAACCACCCATACATGTAAACCCACCTTTGTCTTTGTGCGGGTAAAATCTGTAACAACTGTCCGGTTTCGTGTTTTTGTCTTTTTGCATTATATTCTGAAGACGTGACACAGTTTTAAATATTTCCCTGCAGTCAAGACACCTGTGTAGACTAAACCATTTTCACCGTGGTGAAAGGGGTGTTTTGTAGATTTTTTTTCCTTTGGCTGAAGTTTATTTATTTATTTATTTATTTATTTATTTATTTATTTATTAATTTCTGCGCTGCCTTTAACATTTACATAAACAGCCAAAAACTTAGCTTAAATTGTGAAGCTATGAAGGCAACTTCTGCACATTGCTTAACTGTCTTTCTGTTTCCTGTTCTCTTTGCATTGTTTAAATTTTATTTTTTTTACCTGTGACACTTTGGTATTTTATTCGGAATTGTTTACTTCAATAAAGTTTATTATATATATATATATATATATATAAAAAAAGACGTGTGGACTAAACCATTTTCACCGTGACGAAAGGGGTATTATGTTCTCCCCGTGTCCGCGTGGGTTGGGATAGGCTCCAGCCCCCCGTGACCCTCAACAGGACAAACGGGTTTAGAAAACTGATGGATGGATGGATGGATGTTTTCTTTTGCTGCAGATTTTTGATTTTTTTTTTTTTTNTTTCATTTTTTTTTTTTTTTTTTTAATACAGAAAGTAAGCTCAGAAGCTAGCAAAGCCCAGTGAAACTAAGATCCACCAGTTTTATTGTATTAGATTAGTTTACTTTTGCAATGTTTAAATTGCAATTGGTCAAAAAAAAAAAAAAAAAAAANAAAAAAAAAAAAAAAAAAAGAAAGAAAAAAAACATAGATGAGGCATTAATCAGGTGTAATCAATGTTGAAAAAATGTAAAACATTTCCAGCTTGTGTTGACAGCAGACCTTATTTTCTGGTTATGAGTCTATGAGAAAAAATATTTACAACTATAAGTTTTAACGCTGTATGAGCACTAATGAGTATATAGCAATAAACATTTGTCAAAAATACTGCATACAGATGAACTAATCAAAAGGTGAGTGTGGTGGAAATTTGGTAAAGAAAATTAAGAAGACGACGAGAGTCTGTATAATGAGGCTTTATTCTTGCCAGCAAGGGTTCAAGCTACACAGTGAACTGTAGGACAGCTCAGTAGAAGAACAAGGAAGTCACAGTTCTGACAGTTTTTTTTATAGAAGTCCTGTGGTGTGGTGCGTGTGCATGTGCGTGCATGTGAATGGCAAGTTCCATAGAGAAATTGCCTGTCAATTGTGTGTGCGCTTAAGGCGCTGCATGTTGGTGTGTAATTCTTGTGGTTGAACTGTAAGTTATGTGGGTGGGTGTCAAAATGTCACAAACTGTCTACAGCTGGAAAAGAGGAAGTGAATGTTTCAGCAACTGATCACATGCTATGACTAGTCTGAACTAGATATACCGTATGGCAATGCATTTGCAACAATAAAAAATAAAAAATGGAATTTTCTCCATGACAGTGAGCAAGGATGTGAATTTAAGAATAACAAGGTATCTTAGGCTGACCAAATATTTAAGTACACTTTTTTATAAGTAATGGCCCTGCCATACATTACAGTAATGTTACAACTATGAGTATGTGTGTAATCCTTTTGTTCTGGATCAGACTAGGTCTATTTGAAGACAAAATAAAAAGGAATCCATCAACTATTCATTATAGTTGTCCATTGCAGTCACAAATACAGTCACTTAACTGTCTAGTATATTGTGTGCCAAGCTGATTCAATTTCCATTTCAAGGAATAATGTCGTGTTTTCTTGTCTTTTGTGATAATTAGGTTTTCATAATAGTCATTGTCTTTGGTGTCGATCATTGCTCATAGTAACTGCTCAGGAACACGTGCAGAGTAATGCATAGAAGTGATATTTGATGTCTCGGCTCTGCAGAATACATTTAAAGCATATTTAATGCATAATAGAACATTTTTATTTCAACAAAAAAATAGCATTATTTGATTCAAATACAAACTACTGTGCACTGTTGATATATAAAAAAATAATAATGAAATGATAACTTCAATATATTTGTAAGATTTCTTTAGCAAATGCTCTGGATCCATTAGTTCCCTCAGAACTTAAGATTTCAAAGTGCAAAGTTAGTAACATGTTGAAAACAACTAATGACAGAGGCTTGTTTTTGAGTTCGCTGTCATCTTCATAAGTGCTTCTGTTAGGATAAAAAACAGAAAAAGATAATTGGAAGTCCGATAAGAGGATAAAAGTTGTTTTATAATTAATTAATTTCTTTTAATAAGGATGATATAATTGTTTTTCTTTGGAACTTGTTTGGTTGGTTGAATATTGTCTAATTAATACTATTTTTATGTTTACTTACAATAATTAATCCAAATCCAAATTTTATCATCAAATGACCTTTGCCCTCAGGTTCAAAGGGTCAGGTCAATAAAAAAGTACACACAGAATCAATCCTGCAATTTGACCACCGAGTCAATGTAACAATCATATACGTGTCAAAGCTGAAAAGGAAACAGTAACACGTCACATAACATGAAAAGTAGAAAGTTCAGTCATCCTTATTAGCATCTTTGCCGTCTTCTTGAGGATGTCTGTATTCACCAAGACTTGCAACTTTACAGTTTTAGGTCACTAAGTGATGAAAATGTTAAGGATGCTTTGTAGAGTGTTTGGGTGCAATCAGGTTTCTTTCTGCAGAAGAAAGGACAAGATCTGCAGCTCAAATGCAGCACCTACAATGGTACTGGGATCCATAATAACATGTTAGAATCAGACTTGGTGATGAGCCTGAACTTGCAATGGATATTAAAAAAGTTGCTGACTCCTGCTTTAAACTATTTTATTATCGCCAATTATGAATGAGTTATATTTGTTGAATTCAAATCAAGTCAAGTTTATTTGTATAGCCGATATGTGTCAAAGGGCTTTATGGGCCTGCACATCAGGGGTTCCTGACCCTGGCTCTCTAAGAAGATGAGGAAAAACTCCCTTAAAAACCTTATAAGGCAAAGAAATAACCTCAGGAGAGGTGTGCAATAGAAGCCACAGGTGGGAAAACAGAGAATTACACACACACACACACACACACACACACACATGCACACACAAAATAACAACAATGAAACATTACAGGATGATATAAACAGCAAATAAGCAATGATCCAGTAAGAGGATCCAGAAAGATGTAGATGATATGAAATCATTGTCATGGTGTTTCAAAGCATCAGTCACATGCAGTGAATGTCCGTAAGTGGGAGTGTGCTCCCTTTCAGAGGGATGTTGAAATGCATAGCGCATCCCTGAGAATATAAATTAAGCAACAATTTTGATATCAACACTGAATCAACTAACCTGCTCTCATGGTGAAAAGTTTAGGGCTGCTAATACTACTTATCTACCTGATAATTTGGCTTTGATAATTTGATGATTTGACTTTCAGCTGCTTTCAATTCAAATTTTTTTTTTTTTTTGGGACAAATTATTTAATACAGCTTTAACCTAAATTGCTGTTTCTCGGGTAACACCAGACATTCATAGTCAATACTCATCAGGCTGATTTTCCTGATCCCACATGAGAGATTTTCAGCACTAGTGTATTGACATACTGACCTGCATTTGTTTATGTATCCAGTCAACAAAGTAGGTAACATTGCTGTAGACTCCTGGCTTGTACTTATTACCACATCCAATCCCCCAGCTAGTGATTCCCATCAGCCGCCATACTCCTTCGTCCTTGACCACCAGGGGCCCTCCGCTGTCACCCTGTACAGTACACAGGAGTCAGAAAAAAATCTCAGATCAGTTAAGTGTGTGTGTGTGTGTGTGTGTGTGTGTGTGTGTGTGTGTGTGTGTGTGTGTGTGTGTGGGAGTGAAGAGACTAACTTTACAGGTGTCCACTCCTCCCATCATTCTGCCAGCACAGAACATAGACTCCGTGAGTTTTCCATTAAGCATCGTAGGGCTATTACAGATTTTTCTTCTGTAAATGGCCACTTGTGCCTGCATTAGTATGTCAGGGTATTTTCCTGAGAAAAATTAAATATTGTGCACACATTTAGCTTAGTCAAGCATTTCAATGCTCACGTTTTCCTTTTATTCTCCCTTTAATTTCTCCCTCTTTCCACTCTCATCTTCATAGCAAATTTCCTGTCTCTCCTTTTTGATTTTCCAGACAGTCAAAGCTCCTCTGATCCCCAAATTTGATGTCACTATCTCTGATCAATCACAGTTTATCAAAGAAATTGTTTGAAATATACTGCAAACATTTTGATTCACCATGTGAGCTCAAGGATCCCCATCCTGTGATCCATGCTGTCTGGACGGTCGTGTTGATATTGGGCAGACACACTGGCTTTACTGTTTCTGAGGCATGAACACATGTAAGCTTTAAGTTTGTAAAGTTTGGCCATTATTGAAGCAGAAATCAAGATCTTACATTAAGGCACCATGCCAATGATTAAGCATCTTTTGTGCCCAATAAATACAACTTGTGTACACATTACATTACTGCCAGTCATTTTCCAAATCATGCTACTAGAATGGGAAATTTAAGAATTTTTTCCTCATCTTCCAGACTGTCATTGATTTCTGTTCATTCCAGTTCTGCTATACAAATCAACTTATAGAGACTTGAAACATGCTTGAAATAAATAATCCATAACAGCATGATGGCTGTTAAATTTGTGGTCAAAGTAACTTAATTTAACCGATTCAACACAGAGCTACAAGGAATAAAATGTATGTTTCCACCAAGAAGAAGACTGTTTTTAATGAGAAATTAAAACAATTGTGTCTTCTACAATCTTGCATACATGTTAGCAGGGGAAACATTAAATTTTAAGTGTCACCTAAACATTTGAAAGATTCTGGGATTTGGCATTAAATAAATAAATAAACAAAACTAAAAGATAATTTTATGTTTTGAAAAATGGTTACCGTTACATGTGCATGCAGGATTTATTGGGCTCAAACATCCAAAATCACTGGTATGGTCCTTTAAATTCACAAAAGCTGATTTCAATTGGCAAGTCTTACCTGAAAATTTCAGAGGTAAATTGAGCCTCACAAGAGCAATATCATTGTCATTAGTTTTTATGTTATAGTTTTCATGAATGATGATTACATCAACTCCGTTTCCGATGCCATTACTCATACTCTTCAAGCTCACGTCACCAGAGTATACCGTCCATTGGCCAGTATAGACATAGCTGTCATGAACAGCAAACCGAGAGGAGAAATGGTCAGGCATGAGGAAAAGACAAGTCTAATCCTTTTCTGAATATCCATCAATCAAAAGACAGTAAAGTTCAGAACAAACGGTTAAATGGTTATTCGTATAAAAAGTTGAGGCTCACTGGTCGAAGCAGTGTGCAGCAGTCAGGATCCAGTAAGAAGAGATAATTGATCCGCCGCAAAGGTGATACTCATACCTCTGCAGGCTGACCATCCATGGCCAGGCCCCATTTTCTGCCTGTAAACCCCCCATGACACGATAACCGAAGGCTGACGAGCGCACACTACATTCTGAGGATAAAAGAAAATATGTTTTTATAACTCAAACAAATTAAAACATAAGTATATGCAGTATAATTTTCTTTACACATATATCAAAAAAAGCAAAGGCTAATGCAATGGAAGGTCCAAATTGGATTTTTTTTTTTTTTTTTTGCCTGATAAATAGACATATTTCTACTGATTCACATTCATATGAATAGCAACATCAGTTAAATGTGGACTTCTAAAGAAAAGGATTAAAGTGGTGTAAATATAGCTTGACCTCTAGCTTTAGTAAAAGTTATTTTATTCTATTAGATTTTATAAATATTTTTGTAGATATTTAATGTTTTGTGTTTGATTTGGATCTCTACAGTAGCATCAATCTTGACATTATATATTTTACAAGCACCCTCCCTTTGTTTTTTTTTTTTTTTTTTTTNTTTTTTTTTTTTTTTTTTTTATTAATCTAGTTGTCATAAAGATCCTTGTGTGTTCACATCCATTTCGCACAGATGTCCAAATTAAAACAGTAGCTTACCGATACAATTCAAGCTGACAGCGTTGGTTGTGCAACTTTCACTGCAAAAGAAGTGGAAGGGTACAAGATTAAGAATACATTATGATGGTAACAATGAAGGCCTGAAATTTCAATATGGAGACAATTTCAAATCTAAGATACCAACAGCTTCTCTATAGAAAGTATCAGCATTGGTTTTCATGCAGGCTGTGCAATACTTCTATCTTCTGATGTTTCTGCAGAAGGACAGTGTATATATATATATATGAATACATTTTATTTAAAGGCACCTTTCGAGGCATTCAAGGTCACCTCACAAGAATTAAAAGCAGCAATGAATAAAAGAACAATAAAATCAGACATGATAAAACAGTATCCTGACAGTACCACAGACACGGATGGACTCTAATGAGTAAGCGAGCTTAAAAAGGTCCGTTTTGATGTCACTTCAGGTCAGGCAGGTCATGAAGAGCTTTGAATGTGAGGAGAAGAGTTTTAAAGTCTATCCGGTATGATGCAGGGAGCCATTGGAGCTGAATGAGCAGGGGTGTGACATGAGCAGTTTGTTGATTTGTCGTGTTATGCAAAAGGTAATAATTTATTTTCCAGAACCGGGGCACTTACCTGTAAATGAGCTGCGACTGCACGCGTGATCCATCGTTACTTGTAGTCTTGAGCTTCATGAAACCAGCAGAGGTTATGGAGCCTGCACTAGCCTTGGTGGAGGACACATAATGCTTCCTGCGGGATAAAGGCAAAGACAAAATGTGATCAGTGAGATCAGACTCTCATATTCAGCTGGTATCAGCCTTTTAGGAAAGCTTTGATATTGGTCATTCATGTCAGCCATTTTTGAGATTGTGAATATACAAAATCAGTCTGTAAAATCTGCACTGATGACAATTCTTTGCACATTTAATTTCAGAAATTGTGTGTTCTCTAAAGAATTAATTCTACATTTGCATTTGACTGACTGTGAAGTGGATTTCAGTGATGACTTTTAGTAACATATGATATTCTATTTTTAGAAGCTTTGCCACAAGGTTAAGAATACATTATGACGGAGACACTGAAGGCCTTTCAATATAAAGACAATTTCAAATCTTAGATACCAGCAGCTTCACTACAAAAAAGCATTAGCATTAGCTTTCATTCAGCTGTGCAATACTTCTGTCGCCTGATATTTCTGCAGAAGGATAGTGTTATGAACATCAGCAGCACTTCCAAGAAAACTGACACACCTTTCGTAGCCTAGTTCTACACAAACTTCTATCCCGTAGCTGTCACTCCAATTCTCTGCGCACACAGGAAGCCACATCTGGCTGTCATACCAATAACTCTGCAGCATGCTGGCAGACCCATATATATGAACTGTAAAGCAGAGGGGAAAAAAATGCTGTAATTTGTGTATTCACCCTTGGTGTTATTAAATGATAAGCAGACATGATGAGTGTGTGTGTGTTTGTGCGTGTGTGTGTGTGTGTGTGTGTGTGTGTGTGTNGAAAGTGGGGGGTATATTGTCTTACAGCAGTTGGATTCATCCTCTCCTCCTGAGCAGTCCTGGATGCCATCACACCACTGCAAAGCCTTCAAACACTTCCCATTTTCACAAGTCTTTCCCTGCACACACTGGTCGCCTACTGGAAATACACATGGATGTGTGTATTCTTGACACTGAGGAGTCTCCTTTGGTGAACCTCAATTTGAAGCATACAGATGATCATTATACTACACTCTTTTTTTCTTTTTTTTTTTTAAACAAGTGCAGAGTGCTTAATGACTTACAGAAGTACCCGGCCAAGATGGCAACAAGTCCCAGAATAAGTAAGGTACACAAAGATGAACCGAGTATATATTTCCATTTCCTTTTTTCTGCAAAACAAGACAAAGATAAAGCAGTTTTGTGCAGCAGAGACTCAATGAAGATAATGTTTGGACAACCGTGGTGAAACTGACAATGTGGAAACATGCAAATGAACATATTTACATATCCTCACACGTGCAATGGACATGTTCAACAACTGCACATATGGCAGTAAAACTATAGAGGAAAAAGTTGTTTGGTCTGCATGACTGTACATCACCTATGACGCATAACACAGAAAGAAAAACAAAACATGACTGCATTATGGCAATATCTTTATAAAGGATTATGGAAAGAAACCTTGTTAAAATCCCATTAAGTTTCAATGAATTTCTTTCTCTATTGGACAGAGAATTTTGTGTAGGTCATGGGCTAAAAGAAACTGCAAAACCTGTATTTTGCCCCAATTTGTGATACTACCACTATGAATTTAAGCTGTATGTAAAGTTACAGATGCAAACCTCTTTTGTTTTTTTTTTTGTTTTTTTTTTTTTTTGTATATACATTTAACTTTCCAATTACATGGTTAATGTAACTGGAAATATTGATATTATTCTGAAAAACAGGACTTTGTTGTACTGCATTGCTTATAGAAGAATCAAAACACATTATATTACTGATCATAAGGTGTAATATACCTGAAATATGGCTATTTTCAAAGATAAAGAGGCAGTGTTGTACAGTGGAAGTTTCAAATTAATAATCAAGGCACTGATAGTTTTAATTAAACTTTACTAACTGCTGCATAGTTAAAAAAAAAAAAAAAAANATTAAAAAAAAAAAAAAAAAGAAAAATAAAAACAACAGACAATCGAACTCGTGGCCCACATTTCACCTGGGCTACTTTAACATTAAGCTAGAGGTCAAAATAAAATCTTTTAGGAAGCTTACTTCCTTTCCAATTTCAAAATAAGAGCATCTATCAATGCAAACATACAAAGATCACAAATGCATTTCGATACAGTAATAATAACTAATTTTAGTTAACAACATGTTACACACACTAACTGTAAATATTGTACATACTGTGTTTTGAAAAAAAAAATTTATGAAACATCTCCAAATTCAAATCTTAATAAAAAAAAAAAAAAANAAAAAAAAAAAAAAAAGGATTTAATTAAAGAAGTTGCAACAGGTAGGGTTAAAAAAAAACCTTGAAATCAATATGACCCATTAATTATTTGAGAATTTAGCCTGACATATACATTTAGGAGATAAATTACATCAGATATAAATGGTTTAATTTAAACAAAGGTAACAGATTTATGTAGAGAATGAAGATACTGAAAGTGAATAATACCCCGTTAGTGAATATTTATCTTATGATAATCACTGACTGGAAGTTCTAGCTTACCCACCTTTGCAGACAACATAGTATCACTCAAGGTAAAGTAACATAAACACTCTACCTGTCCTTTGTCCTGTGTTATGGAGTGTTCCAGGTGTTACACTGTAGTAGTAGGTGTTAATGGTTCCAGGAGAGGAGATAGGGATCTGCTGTGGGGCGTATGGAGGGGGTCTTTCTTCTTCATTCTCAAGCTCTCTCTTGTCATAGTGGAGACCACTTGCCTGACGATACAGAGAATAGAAGATTATTATGCTGCTAGTCACACTGACAATGATTTAAGTAACCGTGTAGTCAAGCATTATTTCAGTAAAATTTGTTTCCTTGATGTGAAACTAAATTTACCTGATAATAATTCATAGTGAAGCTGGTCACTCTGCTAGGAGAAGGAGACTGTCAGACCTGGAAAAGGTTTTTAATAAAAAGTAATTATTAACTGGTCATAAGAACATGACACGCTGTATGACTAAATTGTGACATTCAGGAAACCAATATCTCTCCATAAAACATAAACCTCTTATTAGGAATCCAAGCACAAAGTGCTGGAATTCTTCTAGAATTGCTACGATTATTATTATTATTATTATTATTATTATTATTATTATTATTATCATTATTATGCAGTAAATGTATCTGGAGCTCAGAAACCATAAAAGCTACAGCAACTAAATATACTGTATGAAAACTGAGTCAAGTCAACTGGATTGAAGTTTTTAATTCTAAAACGTTTCACCATTCATCCAAATGGCTTCATCAGTCAGAAATGAATGCACAGAAGGATGTTAAACCTCCAGTAACTATGGTGTCAAATCACAACAAACCTTCAATTCCAAATAAATAGATGTATGATTCAATTTTTTTTTGAATAATGTATGATGTAAAATGCATTATTCGAATATCAACAATGAATAAATTTCAAATAATAAATTTCAACTTCTAATTTTTAATGGTCCCCAGGTTGGGTGCAGGACCTGTCCCCAAATTTCTTTGGAAGGGAAGACAGCAAGTCACTATAGGTTGTGGGTAGATTGTATCTGAGACCTCCATTTCTGTTGAGGGAAGGTCTGATTCTCTGATTTGGTCTCTGATTTGACACCATAGTTACTGTAGTTACTGGAGGTTTAACCTCCTTCTATGCATTTATTTCTGACTTACTAAGCCATTTGGATGAATGGTGAAATATTTCAGAATTAAAAACTTGAATCCAGTTGACTTGATTCAGTTTTCATACAGTATATCTACCCGCATGGATGACTGAGAATCTTCATCAAGCTACAGCAACTAAATTTAGCAGTTAAGTTCAAAATCAGGCAAACAAACAAACAAACAAACAAAAATTCCCACACTAATCGGCCTGATGGTGGTGCTGTGAAAAAGCACTTTCACATTTTGGCCTAGATAACTTCAAGAACCATAGACATAGAAACAAAATTCTTTTTTATTTTGTTTTGTTTTTTCCTAGATTCATTGCTCCATAATATCCATCAATACAGGCCAAGCACATTTCCAGCTGACTAGGTTTTCTACAATTCTGAATAATTTCCAAAAGTTTTTTTTTTTTTTTTTTTTTTTCATATCTCCTCCTACAATTTTGGCACAATTGTCTCAAATTTTTTTTACAAGTAGAATGTCTGGACCAAGCTGGAAAATAGTTGATATTCCTTACCGCTCTGGGTAATGCCTGCAGTGGCTGGTAAAGTTGAGTCTGTTGCTATAACAACAACAGTTAAATTTTGTTATTAACTTCTAAACTGGAAACTGTAGTTCCAAATTCTTTGTTTTCTTTTGACTGACGTGTGTGTCTATCCATGTACCATATGCACCTTGCAACTGTTTCACAAGGTGCTATATAAATAAAGTTGTTTTTTTTTTAATGCCCTTTGTTCATTCGTCAAATTATCGCACTTTATGGGACTCCGCTAATTGCGGCAATTAAAAAACATCAAAAAAAAAAAAAAAAAAAAAAATCTCCATAAATGCTATAGTCAACAGGCTAATTCTTGTAAAATTGGGATAGGAAATTTATGTTTTGTTACAAGCAAGCTAACAAGTTAGTTTGCTAATTATCAAAACAAATGCCAAAATGTTCACCCATAACGTGGGCATTCATCAAAATTTTACAACATAATTCCACTTACCTTGATTATCCCATAAAAAAATCCCACAAATTCCGAGTCTCATCTCTCTCTCTCTCTCTCCTGCCTCCCAGATAATAAACTGTCATAACCACACCTTTTCCAGTTTGTGCATCTGTTGTGCTCCACCTGATTTAGGCTATGCAAATATTTAAAAATGACACAGCAAACATCAGGCATTGATCCAGGCCAAAGGAGATATAAAAGTAAATAAATCATTATCACCTACAGGGCTGGTCTTTGAGATAAGGATTAGAATTCGGAGATGGCACTTGGAAATGAACGCCAACCTATTAAGACCACAAAGAAACATAAATTTTTCCTTTCCTCGCTGCAGTGCAAGCTGTTAGGCCTTAAAGGAATCAGATAAGAGCCTGGTTCATGAAGATATGTTATCAGTTAGACGCTTATGTATGCAATGAAGAGGGAAAAAGGAAGAAAACTTATATTTCACATTTTACACTTTTATACTGATATACTTTTACATTTTAATACGTTCATATTCCATGATTTACTTTTTTACATATTAACGTTTGATCACGTTTTATGTCAAGTTGACTTATATGAAGAAAATACTTTTATATTTCATGTTTTTATTTTGCATTCTATATTTGATGTTGCTTTTATATTTAAAAAAAAAAAACCCCATTATGCTTTAAGTGACTATCATTAGCAGTAAACAAAGTAAATGATTAGAAGTAGAGGTTTGAACATGATGATTTTAAGTTTGTGGTTTAAGTATTGCTGTTTTTGATATGATTTTCTGTTGCTTGCAGATAAAGCTAAGAAATGGTTTTATTGAGAAAAAAAAAAGGAAGAAGAGGAACATAATTTTCTGTGACATGCTGATAAGATCTGATGAGCCTACTATGATCTACATTTTACTATTTGCTGTTTTTGTCAAGAGATTCTGGTTGGAGCAATATGGCGGAAAAAAGTGGACATCCACCAGAAAGATCCATGAAAACAACCAATAGCATTCATGTTATCGCTTCTTCTCCGGAAGTATTTTCCTATTCTGAAAGTAATTTATAGACCAAAAGTAAAAAAAAACAAAAAAAAAAAACTTTTAAATTGAATGTTATTATATACAAATATAAACTAATTTTGCTACATTTTATCTATCTTTTGCTTCTGAATTTGAAAATTATTATGGCTTGATGTCCCATATTTTACAATTATTTGTTGATGTTTGAATTTTAAAGGGCAGTTTTCACATTATAGCTTTAAGCTATCATGGATATAATTTATACACTGTGGGATAAAAATGTATATCACAGTTAATCACTGAATGTTCTAATGATAAAACCTGTATATTGTATCTGTACATGCGTGTAATCTCAATGTCATGTTATATATACGAAGGATTAACAGAAAATGTATGCAAGAGATAAAGAAACCATGACACTGGCCTATGATTTGTACACCTGGGAAATTACCCATGTATTCCTTGTTAAGTCAGTGTATCTTATCAGTGAAGGGTTAAAATGTGACCAACTGTGAAAGACTAGAACCACGAGAAGAAACTATCTTTGAGCAGTAATTTACGTTAATGATTACATGTTTAAGCTTACATTGTTCACCTGTCCTGCTTTTCAGAGTACTCCATGTTGGCAGGTTTGCTGCATTGTATTCTCCATGCATGTACTGAATACATACTGTGAACATTTGATCCTGAGTCTTCAGTGAAATTTCTATGACAAACATGAGTGCAACATAGTAAGATAATAATTATGAAAAAGGGCATATTTGAATCACATTTCTTTATTTTTATTATAATGTCCATGTATTCAGCTCCAACTCCAATCGTCACATTTCTCCATTCTTTTTATTCTTACCTGAAAAACACAAATAGAGTAATTAGAAAGAAAACATGCAACATTTGTCAACACCTTTAAGCTTTTAAAAACATTTAAAAATGGACAACCAGACTCCACTCTATACTACAAGGATACCTCAAAGACTTTTCAAAAGAGTATATATCATCTATTAGAACAAAATTTCAAAGTCTTCCAAAACATAAAGCGGGGCATTTTAAAACCTTGAATGAGATTTACCCATCAAATTAATTTATTAGACTTAATGGTAGATTTAATTTGGTACCTGGACAATAGCTGTGTATGTAACACAAGCATAGAAAACAGAGAACTTTTTTGATTATAACACAGCTGATAATTTAGAATGCTGGCTGAGGTCCAAATCCATAAATATAGATTTATTTTCATTCAAAACAAATCCAACTCGGAGTAATCTTGAATGACAAAAAGATTACATTTCTGGTTAATAATAGTATTACAATGACAAAAATATTACATATATTAATGCCTACATGCCAAATACTAAACCCTGAAAGAAAGACTACGATTAACAATTCATTAGCAATACGCATCGTAATCAGGGGTAGCTAAAAGGGTTTTGACATCCATTAGCTAGCTGTAGCTAACTCCTAGAATCCCAAAGATGCATTTCAAATCAAACTTTGCCCTGAGGCTATCAAAACAACAAAAATGACTACATCACCGTTTCTCCTTCGTTTTTTATCTCCCTTTACCCGGCTGGAATTTTTTTCTGCTGCAACCGTTCTTCTTCTTCTTCTTCTTCTTCTTCTTCTGTAAAATTTTATGGCGGTTGGCAAACAACAAATTGGTGCATTACCGCCACCAACTGGTGAGGAGTGTGGATTTGGATTCAATTATTTCTTTAACAAAACAAAACAAAACAAAACAAAACAAAACAAAAAAATAATAATAATAATAATAAAAACATAA
>VXCM01001724.1:0-75007 GCA_014773175.1 Lucifuga dentata
AAAAAAAAAAATGGTTGAAGTTGAATACTGTCCGACATGATCGATGCAGAGAGGCTGCAAAATGTGGGAAAAAAAAACAGCCTTCAATGACAATGAAGCTGTAGCATTTTGAAATTTCTCCCTTTTGGTTTCCCTTTGTGCCACTTTCTGCTGTATATCACAAAAGACCCTTCAGCTATTGAAAAGCCTGAATTCAGTCATTTGCATAAGTCTGCTACACTTTTGTCTACAGATTATTGTTTAATTTCAATCACATTGTTATTTTCATGGAGTTTTTCCCCCTCTTTTATCCCTCAAAGCATTTTAATAAGAGACATAGGGTGGTATTCATTAAAAAAAAATCACAGTAACTACAAGGTGTCATGCTAAATAAGCACTGTGATAATTGTGGCTCATTCATAAAGCTTCCCTTATGTTGTACTTCATTGTCCTGCTACAGGTAAACGCCAATGAATATTGGCGTGTTAATGAGCTGCTTCTTATTTTTGAACACGCTTTATACTGGTGGTGTGGTGTCAAAGTGAATCAGAAAAAAAAAAAATCAGAAAAGGAAAACTAAATTCTCTGCTTTAGAGCTCTGTATTTAAAGAGACTGACATGAATAAAAGGTTTGATCCCCACATCAGCATAAGCACTTGTGTGTGTGCTGTGTGCTGGTGTGTGTGTGTGTGTGTGTGTGTCGTGTATGAGAGAGAAAGAGAGAGAGAGAGACAGAGTGCAGCAGATGAGACTTTGGGAAAAAGAGCAGTGACATAGGCATGTGTGTGAGATTGGATAAAAACTCACCACTTAAATCCGCTGACCGATCAACTGAGTGAACTTAAAGGACCATACCACCCATTTTGCATGTTTGAGCCTACTGACAAGCATTTCCCAAAGGATATATTATATATTTCAGCTTTCTGATAGTTTGCAAAATCTCTCAATCTTTCAAAATCAAATATTCAAGTGATGCACCCACCTTAAAAATGGATGTTTCACCTGTTAATAGTTACACAGCCTTATGAAGTCACAGTCATTAATACTTTTTGATAAACACAGATCTTTTTTTGGGACGATATTCCCTGGTGGAGAAATACATTCACTCTGCGCTTTTTATTGCGCTTAAATGCTAAAATTATGAAACTTAAAAAAAGCAAAAACAAACAAACCTGAATACACATGTTGTTCGTGATGATGGATTACCTCTCCCAAGAACATTTCAAGTATCAACAAGTTGATTTTAATAGCGTACCAGAATGAACTGAAACCAATGGCAGTCTCGAAGATACGTAGGAAAAAACACTTCACCATTCCAGTAGTACGCTTTGGGAAATGATTGTCAGTAACATTATGTGTATGAAAATTGAAAATTGAAAATTGAAATTGAAAATTGCTCAAACATGCAAAATGGATTGTATGGTCCTTTAAATATCACATTTATTGATCACTAACACATGTGAAGCAAACAGAGTTTAAACTGTCACTCAGGCTCTTACTGTTGAAATTTATCACCAGACTGACACACGTCTTAATTTTTATTTGAAGCTTAGTTTTATGAACCACTTCCTTGACATGTAAATAAGGAAATATTGTTGTAATTGTCTCTTTCAAGATAAAGGCTAAAAGATGCCAATAACAGGTGATTTATGAATGAGGGAACATTGTTGCCTGATGATATTTGCCCTTTTCGGCACATTAAGTCTGGCACTGCGTTTTATGAATCCCATCCATAAATTGTTACCTTCAAGCCAATACTGGAGTTTTGAGTTTCTGTATTTCCATCAGCTGCATGTTTAATCCAAAGCTAACAACTAATCATCAAGCGCTAATAAGCTGGAATGACAAACATACTCATGCAGTGACAAAAGTTGGATTTGGATTTGAATGTGTGCCACGTTTTAATTATCACGGGCTTTACTGCATGGCAGCATTTATATCAAATGCTCTCATAGCAAATAAGTCCCAGGGGTAAATCAACAAACAGCAGAATTTTAAATTGAAGTCTGAAGATAAATTTACGACTGTGGTTTGCCATGTGTTAAATATGATGAACAGGAAATTGTAGTTCATAGTCAGTCTCTTTAAATAAAGGCACCTTTCCATCAGACTGACTTAAGCTAATCCTATTAATTTGTCTCGTTATGGGGGTGACAGAGAGCATACAAATGTGGAACAAATGCAAGTAGCTGTAGGGGATGTATTGTGATCATTTCAAAGAAAAGATTCCAAACCCTGCCTGTGCAGTGGAAAAAAAAAATATTGAATTTTGGAGGGTTTTTATTTAATTCTAGCTGGTTTTATTTGATTCTTCATCCAATAACAGAAGGTGTAATTCACCACAAACCAAGGTGAGTCAGTGAGGGAGAAATTAATTATTG
Organism: Lucifuga dentata; assembly: GCA_014773175.1. Taxonomy (NCBI): domain Eukaryota; kingdom Metazoa; phylum Chordata; class Actinopteri; order Ophidiiformes; family Bythitidae; genus Lucifuga; species Lucifuga dentata. The sequence goes on from VXCM01001724.1 coordinate 2,361, forward strand.
TGTTCAAGGACGTTCAGCAGCAACAAAATTTCCTGGACTGTTCCATATGCTATGTTTTAACCATGTGAAGTCTCAGCTTTCAACTTATTCTCATTCAGCTTATTCTTATAATTTTTATGAATGAATCCGGATTCAGGAAATGTAGAAATACGTGAAAAAAAGCTTCCACAAAGCTCAGGATTGTGACTTTTCAAAGGTTATTTAAAAGAAGTCTTTATGCCAAGTAGAAGCAGAGTCTTTATCTCTGCATTTTTAAGTTTGTGTTTCAAATTTAGTGTTGCACAAAGAAAATAAACTAGATTTTTTGGTATGTTTTGATTATTACTAGACAGAAAGCTGTAAAATTTATCTCATATCAATATGAAAATGAATTATTTTGCATTTTATTTAGTCAGTTTTGTATCATTGTGTTTCCAAAATGTCCAAGAAAAGTGAATTTTTTACAAAACCTAAATTTGTGAGGGAAAAAATGCAACAAGACTATAGGTAACATCTTTAGGATCTTTTATGTCCACTGCCATCATACTTGTACATGTGTTATTGAACTTGTATGTGATCTTGTTCACCTGTACCTGTTTATCTTCAACGTATGTTTTGAATTATGGCAATATTAATATGTGAATGGACATGAAGCTGTGAGGAACTCAACAACATGTGCTTGTTGTAGGGGTGGACGTATAACCTTAAAATAATATTGTGATATCATTATTGACTGTTAGTCAGTTAGCCTTGTAGCTGAGCCATTTTCAAATAACAGAAGAAGCTCCTTTTTTGCAGGAACTCATTTATCAGGCATTGACCCGTTAGTTTTGTTTCTCCTTGTTGTTATAATTCATCAAAGCGTCATGCTGCAACATAGTCAATATCATGATATGACAAATTTTTTATCAAATAAAAAAAATGATACAGCTATTATTGTGAACAATATGATATGGCACAGCACTACTGCCTACATCACTGAATGTCATTTGCAACATTTAAAGCAATAACTTGTGACATTTACATCCATATATAAAAATTTTGTTTTTCAATAAATATAACATAGTGTGATCCAGCCTGCAAATAGTTAATGAATGTGTTTATATTTGCTGTTCTAAACAGCCAGACTCTGGGAGCTGTACTGTGAAGAAAAAGCCAAAAACTGGTGTCTTTTATGTTTCCAATTTGTTGGGATAAAACAGAAAAACTTGGTTGTTAAGCAGGAGCAGTGAGCAGGCAAAGAAAAATGGAGCACAGGCACAAACTTCAACAGAAAATCCAAGAAAGATGTCACAGTTAAATACATAAATGCTGTACAGAATTACCAGAGCAATGAGAACCAAATTAAATAAACAAAGATCCTGCAGAGCACCACTGCAACAGGAAAAATAATGAATTCAAACTGTCTGTGCCCCCTCCAGGTCCACAGAAAGACCTTGAACCCAGTGTTCAACGAGACGTTCCAGTTCGGCGTTCCGCTGAATGAACTACATTCCAGGAAGTTGCATTTCTCTGTGTACGACTTCGACCGCTTCTCCAGACATGACCTGATTGGACAGGTAGTGGTGGACAACCTGCTGGACTTCAGCGAGGGCAGCGGGGATAAACCTGTATGGAGGGACATCGTGGAGGGCACTGCGGTAAGGAGGATGCCTCGAAATAACCCAGAATAATCACGTTCATGTGCAGAAGATTCCCCGGTTAGATTAGATCAGATGAAATTTGAATGATCCCTGAGGCGATGTCAGGTCACTGCAGCAGGGAGTTATGAGGCTGAAGAAGTGAAAAATAAGAAAGAATTAGGAATGGAGGATATTAAACATGACACAACTGACATTTCATTTCTAGAACTGGGAGTAGAAATGCATGCATTAAAGGTATGAAAGAGAAAATGAATGGAAATATGTGTAACATGGGAATGTAAAAAATTGCACGAACAAATCTAGACAGGCTTTCAATATTCATCAAAACCTTTTGCATGATATAGATTCAGCATCATCTCAGCTGCATGTTAGCATCTGTTATTTCTGTACAGCATTTCCATAATGTGCTCCCTGTCCATGCATATACTTCAGTCCACCAGATCTGGATCCTTATCTGGATTCAATTTGGTACAGATCTGGGTAAGGATCTGGACAAAATTGCACCTATTGATAGTCTATCATGATTGATTTGTTTAATTGAGACCGGACTTTTTACAACAATATTGAAAAGTACCCTCTGTCAGAATGTTAACAATCATTTAAAACATTCCTGAATCTGCGCTGGATCCAGGTCTGCACCAAAATTTAAAGAATTCTTCTCCCATATCCCACACATCCACTAAGAATTGTCAAAATCGATAAGGTAGCTAAAAACAAACAGGCACTGGTGGAGGTAAAAATGAGGCTATAGAATGCATGCATGTCTTTCAGAATGCAGCTGTTCATCTTATCAATATTCATTTTTAAGCAGAACTCATATAATATATAATCTAAATGTTGATGTATTTATTGTTGTTCATTCAATCAGAACATGTATATAGGCAATCCATATGCAGAGAATGTATAAGAAAAGGATGAAAACTTTAATCGGAGGTATGGATTTGTTCAGAGTGTGTGGATGTGAAGGATAGTTCAGACAGATTACTGGAACAGCGCTGCTTGCCAAACTTTTTATCAAGTGGTGTCCAAGTAGATTTATATGAAATATTCATTGAAGGCTATTAGCAAATTAGACAGTGCAAAGACTTTACAATTTTTTTGGCATTGATGTTTAATTTATTAAAAAAGTTTAAGCATTGGCTCTTCAGCGTCTTTCAATGTTTCACTCTGGGAAGCATTGATTACTGAGGCTCAAAGCCACTGAGGAGTCATCACCCTAGTGTGACTGGAATACCACTGGTGTCATTACCCACGGTGCCACTGAGACCACAGGCAGCGAGAAGATCAGTAGATGGGAGTAGGCAGAGAGATATAAAAAGCCTGAAGAATTGTCACCTCCGCTTAACACTTTCCTTCACTCGGGGACATCAACAGATTGACATATGATTCATTTACAGCGATGGCGCTTTCCCTCCGTCTAAACACCCTGCCTGTTCACATTAGAACACATGCTGTCACCAAGCGTCAGTCACAGATGCCGCTCTTTTCTAGCCACAGACAATCATAACAAATCAAAGTGGTATGTTAAGGAGTTTTTTTAATCACGTGTGTGTGCTCTTGGTTGATTTCTGATCCCTTCTCTGTGTGTCACGACCTACAGGAGAAGGCTGATCTCGGGGAGCTTAATTTCTCGCTGTGTTACCTGCCTACTGCAGGCAGACTCACTGCTACAGTCATCAAGGCCACCAACCTCAAAGCCATGGACCTGACTGGCTTCTCAGGTAAAGGGTTAACACACATACACACACACATACACATCATGCTGCTGCAGGCTGAAAACTTAACCTTTAAAGGAGAAATCACCCTAAGACAGCTTTGAATGGGACATGTCACAGGTTTTTGTTATTTTTCCCTCATTTTTAGAGTGACTGTCACAGGGAATTTGTGTTGAACGCTCTCAAAGTAGAAAAATTGATGCCTATAGAAATGTATCCACTAAGACAAATCCATACGTCTGAACTGCCATGAAAGCTGTTTTTGATTTAGTCTTTTAGTTCTGTAACATGATGATGTCAAGATGTAATACATTCTACTTTACCCACTTACACACTTGGTTAGATACACCCACCAACTGGTGAGCCAGTGTGTGGACAAAATACGCTACTGGCCGATCAGAACAAAGCTGGCTTTTCTTTTCCTTAAAGAGACATAGTGAACCTAAAATCTTTGTTTTCTGTTTTCGGTCTGTTTTCACTCACTGTGCACAGCGGTGCTGCAACAAGTAAGGGTGGACATAGTTCGATTTGTTTTGTTTTTTTGTTTGTTTGTTTTTTTGCACAGTAAAACACTGAAAAGGTTTTTTATAGATCTCTAAGGCCCTTTCTAGCTTTTTGCTGGTGTTATTCCTGTTAATAACTGGCCAGGAATACAGTAGATATTATATTAATTCAATGTAATTTTTGCAACATATATAATAAAAAAAAAAAAAACAACAGAAATGGTTTTTAGAAGCAGATATACCAGTTTCTTCAACAAAACAGAAGCTTCAATAGATCAGAAATCAATGCAGCTATGAGACTGAGGATGTTGTGCTTGGAGTGAGGAATGCAGCCTCTTTTCTCTGCAGCCTTACCACTCTCCTGCTTTTACCGCCATCATCATTAAAGCTCTCTCCTCCTGCAGGTAAATCAACATCTCCTTGCATCAAGGCTGTGCACATAGTTTTACAAGTTATTAAAAATAATTCTGTGAAACTGAAAGGACCATATCACCTATTTTGCATCTTTGAGCCTATTCAGTTTTCATACATGTAAGGTTACTGACAATCATTTCCCAAAGGATAAAACCGTATTTCAGCTTTACTGATATTTTGCAAAATCTCTTAATCTTTCAAAATCTAATATTCAAGCGATACACCCACCTTACAAATCGATGTTTCATCTGTTAATAGTTACGCAGCCTTATGAAGTCACGGTTGTTTAAATGTTTCGATAAATGCAGGCCTTCTTTTGGGACTATATTCCCCGGTGGAGACATACATTCACTCACGCTTTTTATCGAGCTTAAACACTAAAATTACGTAACTTCAAAAAAAATCTGAATATACGTGTATTGTGTATTGTCATGATGATGGATTACCTATCCCAAGAACGTTTCAAGTATCAACAAATTGATTTTAATAGCGTACCAGAATGAACTGAAACCAATGGCAGTTTGGAAGGTAGGGAAAAAAAGAAATTAATTCACCATTCCAGTAGTATGCTTTCGGAAATTACTGTCAGTAACCTTTCCTTGAATATATTAAGTTCAAACATGCAATATGGAGTCACTAAATGAAGTAGCAGGAGACCAAGCATGCTGAGAGAAAGTGCTTGCACCAAAAAAAAAAATGTTAATTACAACACTTCATCACAAAGTAGTTCCTAGAATGCATTGAACATCCCACATGGATCATATCAAGCAAATTAAAAGGATCTGAGGACAGATTTCTGTGATGTATCTTTAAGAGTTTTGCTGTGCATAAACATCACATGCCACGAGGCTGGAGTATCTACTGCTGGGTGGGATTGAAATAGGTTTTATGAATTGTTAATTAACTACCTGAAACCATAGTATTCATTTGAAAAACACAACAGACACTAAAAACCTGTTTTAATGATTTTTTATAAACAAAAATGAGCTAAAAATTGCAAATGTAGCAGCGATGTCAATGCAAGTGTCATTACTAATGATAATATTAAATGAACCAAAGCATTATGAAAAGGTTTTATTCCTTAGTTTTCCTAGATGATTGCAATGGCAATGCCCTCCCAGATTAAATTAGATCCCAAATTATAATGACCATGCTGTTATTATTGCCGTAATGATCCAAGATGATTAAAAGTGCCTGAAAGATACTTCAAAATGTTCCATAAATGGAGTGGTGGGTGTGTTTTCCCAGCCGCTGTCACAGAGCTGCACATGTTGAATAGATAACTGAAGTGAATCAACCCGTGCTGCTTTTCCTCCTTTGTGTCCTTAATCCAGCTTCGCCAAGGTGACTTGATTTTCTTTCCTTTTATGTGTTACAGAGAGATACCTGTGAGTGTTATAACTAAGCGTTTCCAGGAGTCCCCCTTATCTTTTTTCTCTCCTCCCTCCTTGTTTCTCTTCTCTTTCCTTCACTTCTTCGCTTTCCTGGCATCCCTCTCTGTCTCTTCACCTTCATTCCGTTGTAGTTGTTTCTCTCTACCTCCTTCCTTCCTCCTATCTTCCTTGTTTCCCTCCTTTCCTGCTTAAATTTCTTTTTCTCCCTTCCTGTCTATTATTTCTCCTCCCTTCCTCCCTACCTCATCTCTTTTTCATTTAATATCTTCCCTTTCTCTTCCTCTTCCCCTATCCTCACATCTTCTCTCATTCTCTCCCTTTGTGTCTCCTCAGACCCGTATGTAAAGGCCTCTCTGATCTGTGATGGCCGCAGGCTAAAAAAGAGGAAGACTTCCATTAAGAAGAACACGCTGAATCCTACTTACAATGAGGCATTGGTCTTTGACATTCCCAATGAAAATATAGAAAGTGTATCCATCATCATTGCAGTGATGGATTATGACTGGTGAGCAAAGCTGCGATTCACTATAACATATTGGTGTTATTACTTTGCATCATTCTCGGGGGGTTTCATATTGATCTGGTCATTGCCATGATGCGTTCTGCTCATTGAATGCATGTTTGCACATGCGGGGTGATGCCGCTGCTTTCGGGTTGTTGCATTTTGATCGTGTTGCTGCTGTGTCGAACAACACGAGGGCCCCTTATGAGTCAGCCTCCTGGTGGAGGCTCTCCTGTTTTGAATAGACAGGCGTCTCATGAATAAACATGACTTATGCAAATGCTAAAGGTAGCGTGAGTGTAACCCTGCCAGTGTTTGTCTGCCACTCGCAGCAACACTTGGCTGGTTGATGTGTTTGTGTACGGATGCACCGCCTCCCTATTATGTACTCTGCCCCTCCATTTGGCATCTCCATAGGTGTGTGTTTTTGTATGTTTGTGCTCGTGTTTGCTCCTTCCCTGACACGAAGCCTTTACATGGGACTGTGTGTATGTATTTGTGAGCTGCTATTCAATATCCCTTTTCAGCTGCTTTCCCCAGTACTCAAGCTTGATAAATGACACTCTCCCTGCCTGTTTCTCACAAACCTGTCTCCCTCTCCCTCTCTCTCTCTCTGTTTTATTATATCCTCTCTCTCTCTTTCTCTTCACCCCTCCCTTCTCTGTTCTCTGATCTTTCTCTCTCATCTTTGTTTCTATCCATCCCTTGCTGCATGTCAGTATCGGTCATAACGAGGTTATAGGGATGTGTCGTGTGGGCAGTGATGCTGACGGTCCAGGGAGAGAGCACTGGACGGCCATGTTGGCCAATCCACGCAAACCCATAGAGCACTGGCATCAGCTTGTCGAGGTAATGTGTATAGTGTATTATGTGTGTGCGTGTGTGTGTGTGTGTATGTGTGTGTGTGTGTCTGCTCATCATCATGTCATATCTGTTTTTTTACCACTACTTATTAGTGCTTGGCTTGATAGCATATATATTATTATTATTATTACAAACATTATGACCATGACAATGATGATTACAATAATGATGATGATGGTGATGATGATGATGATGATGATGATGATGATGATGATGATGAAGAGATTGTGATGAAAACAATGATGACAAGTAGGTTTGAGTAGTATTGGTATTCTTTTTATAATTACAAATACTTTAAGTTTTAGTAAAAAAAAATGGTCAAGGTTACTGAATGTTGGCAAAAAAAAATAAAGGTGTGTAATCAAAATTATTATTATTATTATTATTATTATTATTATTATTATTATTATTATAAGAAGAAGAAGAAGAAGAAGAAGAAGAAGAAACATTTATTTCATTTAAAACATAAATAATTTTACTNAAGAAGAAGAAGAAGAAGAAGAAGAAGAAGAAACATTTATTTCATTTAAAACATAAATAATTTTACTAAAGAAAATAAACAAAAATAATAATTTTACCAAACTAAAACCACATAGCAATGTTCTCTTTTTTTCGATGAAGAATTAACATAAACCCAAAGCCTTTTTTTTTTTTTTTTTTTNTTTTTTTTTTTTTTTTTTGCTGCAGGAAAAAGCAATTAGTACATATGTGTCAAAGAGCGCTACAGCATCCTCCCCCAAGCCGCACATCGTGGTGGACAGCCCTCACTCCGATTAAACCTGTGAGCCTCTCCTTACATTTTATTTGCTTCACACTCAGTATTGGTTTCTTGGCAACCAGATATTGGACTGTATATTATTGTACAAACAACCCCAAACCCTGTTATTGTCTGCTTTTAAACATGATTTACTGTACTGGACTCTGAGACTTGTAGTACATGCCCACATACTGTGCTATAGACACACACAAATCAGATTAGCGGTGGGAAACACGCAGGCTCTTTAACAGCATGACCTGACTGTGAGTATGTGATAAAGTGGAGGAGCAGAGGAGCTGTCAGATGAAGGAGCTCTAAGGCAGAAGCATCTGTATAATCTAGATGTTATGGGTTATGTAATACGCTCCCCTCCTCCTTCCTCCAAACTTACAACACTGCATACACTGTAAAAAAAAAATCCTACTTAAAAAAAAAAAAATGAGTCAATGTTTTCCAATCATTTTTTTAAAGTTGGGTGAACTATTGGTATTTTTGAGTAGGACAAATTCAATAATATATATTTGACTTTAAGCCTAAAATTAAGTGCAGTCTATGTGGAAACAGCCAAGAAATTGAATTGAGCCAACTTGATAGTCGTCAGCATGTGACCTACATTAAACTTGATTAAAAATTAAGGAAGAAACACCACAAAATTGAGTTCCATGAATTCATACATTTTTTTTTTAAATTTTGTTGAACCCTTGTTTTGTGTGTTTGAGTCAAACTCATTCATTTCCCCAACCCTGATTTCTCCTGCCAGTCCAAGGATCAAACCGACGATCCTTCAGTCACAAGCTTGCTTCTCTAACCGTTAAGCCACCACTGCCCCATTACAGGAAGTACAGACATGCTACATTAGCATTTTCACCAGTTTTATAAATCTTTATCTGTATTCTGGTACTCCACAAATATAAACATGCCAACAAACAATCCATGTTAAATACATCAAATGTAAACTTTATTTGCATGATTTTTGATTTTTGATCTCATTCTTTTCATTCAAACAAGAGTTTGTCAAAATTTTAAAAAAAATGTATGAGTTCATGGAACTCAATTTCACAGTGTTTCTTTCTTAAATTTTAATCAAGTTTAATGTAAGTCACATGTTGCCGACTATCAAGTTTGCTCAACTCAGTTTCTTGGCTGTTTCCACATATATTTTATGTCTTAAAGTCAAATATATATTATTGAGTTTGTCCTACTCAAAATTACTAGTTCACCCAACTTTAAAAACTAATTGGAAAATGTTACCAAATTTTTTTAAGTTAAACCAAAGAAAGTTTTTTTACACTGCAGTTTTTACTTAGATGTGACTTAAATAAATCCATTTGAAAAGGATTTTTTTTTTTTTTTTTTTTTTGAGTGTATGATACATTTTAAATTTATGTAGTATGGACTAACACACTGAAAGACTTTTTACAGCGTTTATATATTCTCTCGCCCCCCTGCTGTCCCTCTCTTGCTTAATCTGCCTTTTCTCCCTTATTCCCTCTCTCCTCAGGTCTTAATCATCTCTCCAGCTCCAGACTTCCCTTTTCTTTCCTCTCATCTGTGAATAATTCTCTCCATCAAAGAAAGAGAGATAAGGAAACACATCCAACTGCTCGCTCTGTTTTGATCCCGCTAATGAATCTTCCAAGTCCCGTGCTGTCGTTAACCAAGCCGGGAAAAACGCATCCATCACAAGATACACTTTGAGCATCAGACTACACATTTACAAACACAAACACAGACACTGAGTGGTAGACATGATATCGGGTGTAAATTTTTTGAAATATCAAAGCGACTCGCACGTACACACGCACGAACACACACACTGATTTGTAGTATGTGCGTAGTCCATGTGTGGTTCAGATTAGTGTAGTATTTCATCTAGGAGGAGTGTGATTAAACTTTTCTCTCTAGAAAACAAAAAAAAAAAAAAAAAGAAAAAGAAAAAGAAAGCCACCACAGAATGGTAATTTCAACCAGGACCAAAGGTTCATGCCCTTGTACAGACTAAAAAAGAAGAAAATCACTATGTCGATATTTTTTCTTTGCAACATTGGTGTACAGTATATGGTGTACTGTATAGGAAAACATCTCATAGTACTTTTCATCAGGACAAAAAAATCCATGATGGATCCTCCCGACTATTTGGATGCCTTCTAGAGGCTCTGCATCCTCTGGTTTCAGACTTATCTCGCTTATTTTCCCCAGAGGAAAGACGACGAAGCATCCAGTAGTCGTTACTGATGTCAGAAGAGTGAGAAATGAGGAAGGACTCATCGGTCTAAGCATGTTGCGCAACTTTGAAATGTGTCCCTCTTGCTCATTCTTTTTGTCACTGTCTTTATGGTGCTCATCTGTACACTGTAAAATGTGACAAGTTGATCTTACTTAAAAAAAAATCTAGGAAACTGATTGCCTTGACNTGTACACTGTAAAATGTGACAAGTTGATCTTACTTAAAAAAAAATCTAGGAAACTGATTGCCTTGACAAAGTTAAGTAAATATAACTATTAGTCTTAAGTTCAAGTAGACATAAAGTAAATATAACTTAAGACTATATAGTTATATTTACTTACCCTTTTCAAGGCAATCGGTTTTCTAGATTTTTTTTAAGTAAGATCAACTTGTCACATTTTACAGTGTATCAATTCCTTTTTCTTTTTTCTTTTCTTTTTCTTATTTTTTCTTCCTTATTTTGCTTTGGAGTTGCCATTTTTAATCCACTGAGGATGAGATGGTGTGAGCTTCTAAGAGACATGGACTATTTGTCTCTGACTTTCTGGCCAAACTGTAAGACATTTTCCAAAAAGGACTACACGGTTTGCAACCTGTGTTTAAGCTTGGACCAGCAATGATTTTGAGTGCACATGTGGAGGATGAAAGCGGAGAAGGACATCACCATTGTATTTTTTATTCTATTTTATTTTTCAATCATTTTCAAGATTTTTTTTTTCAAGAAGTCATTATCCAGTTTCCACAAAGAAAAACATCATTATGAAATCCACATCATGTCCTTGATAAGACTTTCAGAAGGACACACGCCCGTGTTGCTTTTATTAGTGTGTGTTTCTGTGTCTGTGTGTGTTTTGTATTTGTACTTGTCCGTGAGTGTGTGTATGCCTGTGTGTCACTGTGACCTTGTGTGTGACACGTTTCTGTGCTCATCATCTCCCTCCTCCATCCGTCCTCACCTCGTCATGCCTAAATCGCAGCTTCCACAGACTGAAAAGCTTGTCTCGGAACCAAACATGTCTTCTGTCCCGTGTCTTACAAGAAGCCATTTTGTGTGATTGGATGTGTGTTTGGGAGTGTGTATGTGTGTGTACTGTACGTGCCTCATTGCAGTAGGTGGGGAAACATTTTGTCTTTCATAGGCATTAGTTTGTATTGTCTATGTCGTCTCTGAAATCAGCTGCCAGTAATCCAGCCCAAATCTCCCTCCTAACCCTTTGCCTGATGTAAGTAACTGTGTTGATCGTGTACTTCTTTCAGTAATTTGTGTACTGTATGTTTGAGGGAAAAAAAAAACAGATGGCACAGTGATTGAAAAATAAATTGTTGGCTGTGTATTGATTAATTATAAGAGAAGAAACAAACAAAAAAAAAAAAANAAAAAAAAAAAACATCAGAGGCTCATTTGTTACCTGCAGATCATGACAAATTTCGATCCCCTCACCGCCCCCTAAAGCAAGAAAACAGGAAGGAGGTGTAAGAAAACTAGCAAGTGGAATTTCTGCACTTCCAGAAACCAGATCCAGACTTATAAAGCCACGTCTGTCACTGCTACTACTACTACTGTAACCTCAGCAAAACAACAGTGCAACACCTCACTACAGCTACTTGTATTGCTATTGTTGCCATTTTCCTCTCGTCTTCTCACAGTCACACACACACACATTCACAGAGGAGGGGAGGAGTGTGTGTGCGTGTTGTGGCGATCCAGTTTCTCTTTACCTGGAGACCATTGGAGGTGCAATAAGACTTCCTGGTATGCTTGCTCGGGTGTATGTCCCACATCATACCCGCAAGTATTCAGTGTGGTTTGTCAGCTCAGGAGCCCATTGATCAGCATGTATAAGTAGATATGGTATTGATCCATTGGTCTCCAGGCCCCATAATCTCCCCCTCCCTCCCTCTTCCCCTTGCGTCTGTTTACTGGCTCTCTCACTCTCTTCCAGCACAGTTTACCTTTCCCCACCCCCTTCCCATACCTCTCCACATCTTGCTGTATTTTCCCTCTCTGCTCCCGAAGCTTTCTCACATCCCTCCATCTTGCCCTCTTTCTTTCTTTCTTTCTTTCTTTCTTTCTTTCTGTGTGTGTGACGTTCCACCCCCTCCCTCTGTCCATCTCTCTCTTTCTCTCTTGCTGTCTTTTCTTGTGTTAGTGCAGTTCTGAATGGTCATGGGGAAACGTGTTTGCATGCTTATATTAACATGAATGATGTCAACTTGATGCAATGAAAAATTATATAAGTGATGCTTTAAGCAAAATCTGACAATGAACTTGATACTAATACTACTAATGATGACTAAATGGAGACCTAGCAATTCTTTATCTCTTTGGTCAAAAACAACAATGATGAAATAACATTGTTAATGCTGTATTTATCTTTCCTGAATTGGTATTCTTGTTTTTGATTTTCAGTTTTTTTTATATATATAATTTATTTAAGAGGTTTACTTTTTTATTGGTTAAAGATGAGAATTTGTCAGGATGACTGTTTCAGTCAGGACTACTGTAGCAAGATGCAGGATGTTGGTGAATGTGTAAGTAAAGGTGTGTCTGAAGCAATGATAATGGAAATAAAGGATATGTATCATCCAAATTCATGCCTTTGAGTCCTTTTAATGGCTCAGTTGGGAGCCACAGTTCTTGCAAAATGTGGTGAAGTTGCTGTCACACATGCTAGGCAGTGTGCTATATATAAAATGAAAGCTGCCTTGGGCATGTCAAATGTACGCACTCTATATTTGTCTCAAACATGGAAAGTAAGATAGTCTACCTGGCCAAAAGCAGCCTGAACCTAAGTTTTTTTTTTTTTTTTTTNTTTTTTTTTTTTTTTTCTTAGCAAGCTCCTGTGCTCTCTGTGCTTTAAGTCATGTGTAATTATTCAGCCACTTTGTCATAAATTCTTTATTGTGGCCGCATTTTATCTAAATGCAAAATGGAGCACTGCTGTCTGCCCTGTGTTTTTTTTTCTATCTATCCTCCTTACTTCGATTTACTCTAACCGCTCATATTATTTGTCATGAGGTGATTACCTCCTTGTTATAATATGCATTGCTGTGCACAGTAAATGCCCAAAGTAGCAATCTGCAAATCCAGCACTGTAGCATAAAGGGAAAGGTGATAAAAGGAGGAAGACCGCACTCAGATGTGCAAGGGAATGACGGAAGAAGCAGTAGCAGAGGATTAAACAAATGAAGGAGGATGAAGAGAGGGAGAGTGCCTGTGAGGAGGAGGAGGAGGAGGAGGAGGACACAAATGGGAAAACCTAGAATGGAGAGGAGATAACTGCATGCAGGATGTGTGAATATGTGGGGAAGTGGAGACAGAGGTGGAGGAGGATTGCTCCGTATATAGAAACACTCATCATGGGGCACCTGCAGCATACTGCCAGTGTTAACAGTCTACAAGTCTATATGTCAACACATATATACACACACACACACGCACGCATACACGCACATGCGTGACAACGCGCCAGTTAGCACAGCTTTAATGCTGAAGACTGTTGAAAGAGGGAGAGAAGTAGACGGAGGGGCTGAGGGGGACTGCTGTCTCCATGGCAACTTTCCCACTGTGCAAAAAAAAAAAAAAAAAAAAAAAAAAAAAANTGGGCAAGTGGAGGTTAAAAGATGGGGGAGATGTGTGCAATATAGAGCTGTTTGTTCCACACTGGAGGGATTTATGTAAAGTCAGGTGACAGCAAAGCATCAGTCCTTACTGCTAATTTATCTGATTATTACACATAATGATAATTAGTATTATATGTAATGATAATGAATTCCCTAATGTCATTAAAAATGAATCCCATAGCTGTGGGTGAGACTTTGGTATTAGAATTCTGTTGACACATCTGCATGGAGGCGGCCTACATATACACGCCTGAGGACAAATCTACATCTTTATCTATAACGTGTTAAAGCTCACTTAAGCCAGGTCATTACCTGCACTAACAACACTCTGAAAACTATAACTTGGGCCTCTTGGGACTTAGTTTCCTCACCTTGAAAGCAATGCGGAAAGGTACTCCAATGTTTTTACAAGACTTCTTATTATGCCACGTATACAGTTTTATTCCCACACTATAAATAATAACCCAAACCTTTCAAAATAATGAATTCAGTGAATGCGTGCCAGTGGAAATCTCAGCCAGTAGGAGTATTAAAGAAGTCCCTCTGCAGGGGGAACAGTGTGGAAATTGTAGTAATACTGCAGCCTTGAACTTTTACTACAATCATGGTAGTACTTATTAATGATATTCACCTGAAATATATTTGAAATATCCTTGTTGAAATTATGCCTCTATTGGCAATGTGGCTTTATAGTTGAATGTTGTTATATAAGGAATGGAAGCTAAAATCTATATTTGAGTTACTTCTCATTAGTCATTATTTCTATTGCATACTAGTACCGGTGCCAGACTCAATAGAAAAAGCTCCCAAGACTGTCAGGAGAGGGTACTTTCACAGCATCCCAAATGCATTGGATACTTCTAGTAACCCATTTGTGTGGATGTCAGTGTTTCAGCATGCTGGCTGTGATTACCTGTTGTGAGCAGACCATCTGGCCCTCAGCATCCCAGCTGGGTACCAAGGCTGGGAGACGGATTGTCTTTACCGTGCCACCTGGACCTCACAGACACGGAAAGCCAAGGCACCAACCATATTTCTCATTCATATTTTATTATGTCATTCTCTGACCAGAAAAACGGGGGGAAAAAAAAAAGTCGTCTGGAATTTTTTCATACCTGAAAGCAGGCTTTTTGTAATTGCTTGGCAACTGCTGGCATCTTCTGTTGAAGTTTAAAACACTGAGACTCACAGCATATCTTTCTGAGCAGCAGAGAACATCAGAGTTGCACAGTAAAGAGTTGCCTATGCAACACGCACACACAAACACACACAGACACTCACACATGCACCCACACAATCCATGAGTTTACTTTGACCATGGTGTTCAGACTGAATGAAAGCCTGTGTAGGGGGTTTAATGTTCATATCCTTGGGCTTCCATCCTTAAATGAAACTCTCTCAGGTTGCTGGAAGCCAGCACCTAGGACCCTGTTTACTTACACCCAGATGTAAAATCTGCCTCAGCTAGTTTCCCTCCCTAAATTTGGTTTAAATTGATACGGAACATTGTTTCTTTGAGAGGATTTGATTTTGATAAGCTCTGATTCCTTTTCTGAATGCTGTGCTGAGCTGACTGGCTAGCACTGCCACAGGGGAGTTGATGCTATTGTTGGACCCAAAAAAACACTGCACTGATGTGTTATGACTGCAGGTTAGCCACTGGCATATTGTGTCTGACATCAGGTTAGCATGCTGAGAGCTGCTCTAGTAATTATGCTCGTTTTCCAGCAATACAGTTTTTAAGGGAATCAAAAGGTCTTGTAGAGGAAGGTTAAATAAAATTGTTGGTTTTGGAAAAGCTTGAAAGTCAAGGAGAAGGTTGGGTTTTTCAACTGTCAAATCACCAACATTTCCTTTGCATTTTCTTTGATAAGACAAGGATGCAGGGTCAACTGATATATTTCAGAGGGAAAGGGACAACATTATACTTTTGTCCCGAGAGCTTTTCCATTATGTAATTTTTAAATAATTAATCTAAATACAAAAACATAAATCATCCTGGCTCTCTGAGGAAGGGCTCTGAGTTACAATCTATAACCTTGTCTCTCAGATGCAGATCAAGACATGTACTGCATTTACTTTAGATGTTTGCTGACATCTCCTGGAGATCTGGTTCAACAGCATTTGTAAATTTCTTCTTCAGTGTGCTTATAGAACAATAAGCAACAGTCCGTGGACATGGACAGTTTCATTTAAAACATGAATGATCCTCTCCTGAAGACAGCCAATATTTCAGTCTTTACAACAATCAGCAAAGTCCTGGCTGTTAGATCATCTATTAAAGGAAAAGGTAAAGATTTGGATAGTGCTTGGAGCTCCAAACAATCATTCCAATGAAAATCTCTGCAGGCATCTCAACTATCACATAAAGTCAATCTCTAAAGCATTCTCAAGTAGCTTCAGGCTCCTGTTTCTTAGAAGTCTGCACATTACTTTTAGTTTCAATCAAAGAACATGTGTTCAGACCACACTCATGCTTCTCTCAACTAATGAATCTCATCAACCTCCAACATGCTCCAAGGGATCTAGAATGGTCTTAGACATCACTCCACTGGTTTGGAGCTGTCTACCAGACTTGGTGAATGTCAAAGGGTTTTCAGTGAGGGGTGTAATTAGTGACTCGTGCTAACGCAGCAGTCACAAGTGTTGCAGCACTGGGCTAAAATCTTGTGATGCTCATGTAAAACTGGGAATGTGTTATGTAATTCAAACCTCCATTATAACCCCAGTTTTGCCATGATGACTTATTTCCAAAGTTGTGGACTGGTCAGTGCAAAGAAAGGTACATTATTTCTGGAATTTAAATTTCATATCTCTTCTATCTCTTTCGTGGACCCAATAAGTCAAACTGTGTGGGTGTCAATTTCATCCATCTATGTGTAAGTTTTTAGAAATGCAACCACAAAAATTAATTCTATCTTAGTAGACAAATAGTAGAATAGATATAAAACACCTAACTTTTTAAAATAGAACTCGGCGATAACATCTCAGTTGATTACAGTTACACAAACAGCAAACTACTGAATTATTTATTTACATCCACCGTTATCAACCAAAAAAAAAAAGATGAAGTAGTACAGTTTATATTATCACCTATATGCCAAAGTGTAATTATCTTTATTTTTGTTTATTATGATTATTAATATTTGTATCTATACTGATTTAGTTCACCAGTCAGTCAAGAAATATTACATAAGAAAATTCGGATAGAAGCAGAATGAAGTTTGTTTTTTTTAAGGTTGCTGATATCTCCAAATTCACCAAACTGAAGCAACAGTCAAGCCATATTTCTGTAATATCGAATGGTCAAATGAAAGTTTGAGGTTTTTCTGAATTAAAGATAAATTAAATAAAAATAATGTAATATAATGATGATGTCAGTAGTTTCGTCTATTTATAACATCTCAAAAAAAAAAAAAAAAAAANAAAAAAAAAAAAAAAAAAGAAGGGAAAAAAAAGAGGTCAGCGGAAGTGGCTACGTCACAGTATTTGGGAGGTATCAAGTTTCTGATCACTTCCGTCAAAATACAGCCAATGGTGGGTGTGTGAGTAACGTTGTGCGGTGTGCTAACTTTGTTGGTTTAACGTCATAATTTGGGTTTAACCGCTCACACAGTTCACCAGGTATCCCGATACTATCAGGTAAATCCATTTTTATCTTTGAACCAAACTTTTCCTGGCTGGTTAAACCATTCTGAACGGATTTTAGCATTAGCTTAGTTTGCCCCATCTTTAACTAAGCTAATGCTAACTTGAATAGCAAACAGTTTTTGATCGTGTGGATTGTTTAGCTTTCGTTTACGCCGAATAATTGGAATATGTTAACGGGCAGTGGTTGTTTGTAGCTAGGTAATTGTTAGCTTGGCTAATATTAGCTAGCAAAAGTAGCGTTAGCTACAGTGTACAGCAACTATTTAATTCTTGTAACAGCTCTGATAAGTAGCTTGGATTTCATATAAGTAGGACTGCTGCGGATTTCCCTGTTGTGTCCCTTTGTGCTGGGATTTAGAACATAATGGCTCTTCGGTCATGCAAGAATTTCTCATTAAATCAGAAATAATGATACTAAATATGTCCGTTCTCACGACCAGATCCATGGTGGCAGGTTCGTCACTTGTGGAGCCGTCCACAAAGCCTGGAGCCAACCAGGTGGCTGATGTGGTGTTTGTCATCGAAGGAACAGCAAATCTTGGACCTTACTTTGAATCTCTAAGGAAAAATTACATACTTCCAGCCATTGAGTAAGTGCAGCAAAACACTCTCTGTTGTTAATTTTTACACCATGTAGTCCTGACTGTATATATATATATATTTTTATTTACCACAGATATTTCAATGGGGGGCCCCCAGCAGAAACAGATTTTGGTGGAGACGTGAGTTGTTGTATTTATTTCTTAATATTGTCTTCATTTTCTCTGCCCACAGTTTCAGAGGGTAATCGCCAATTGTCAAAGCAGGAACAGGACAGGTGTAACTAAAAACATTGTGGTAGAAATCAAACTTTTGGAGACAAAATCATCTGAGGAGCATAGATCTTTATTGAAGTAACAAAGACCTGAGTTAGTTTGCAAAGTAACTGAATTAACACATGCATACAGCAGATTTAGACACAGTTTCATAGGGGGCTTGAACCCCACTCACCAATTACAGCAGATTCTGAATGTCCACCTCCTGATCCTCCTCACCATTATTTATTGGTTGTCACGGTGCCTTCTATTTCCTGTTATTGACTATGTCCTGATTGAGAGCGGTAGCGTGGGCAGTTTGATTGTCATCAAACAGAACATTGTACACCCCAGTCCTTGGACAAGGTCAGGGTGTGTTTCTCCTTTGGCAATGACAAGTGATCACCAATACGCTGATTCACACACAGGTTACTGTGAGACATGATTAGAGTATCATCGTCCGTGAATATATGTGATATTACTATAGAGTTCCACCAAAACATTATTACTGACTGCATGTCTTGTTGTTCTGTCAGTGCCATCATTCTAGAGTTATGCATGGTATGGCTCACTGGTACAGCTTCCTGTCACCTAAATGGAGCAAAACCATTGTTAATATACGTTATCACACCTGTGTTTTTTCTGCAATGACAAGTCAAAATGTCTGCCATGTTAACACTACTATTATATCATGCTGCCTTTTATCACTCTAGTATGGAGGAACACAATATGGCTTGGTGGTGTTCAACACAGTGGACTGTGTTCCTGAGTCATACGTTCAGTGCCATGCACCAACCAGCTCTGCCTTCGAGTTTGTCTCATGGATCGACAGTATCCAGTAACTTGTTTCAAATTATCCAGCTCATTATTATATTACTGATTGCACTTTTGTGTTTTATCGTATATTGACAAAACATCATAAATCTTTTAACTTTTAGATTTCCCCGTTTTTCCATACAGGTTTATGGGAGGTGGAGCCGAAAGCTGTAGTCTGATTGCTGAGGGACTTGCTGTGGCCTTGCAGCTGTTTGATGACTTCAAGAAGATGAGGGAGCAGATGTAAGGACAGTCGCTTCCCCTCAATGTTTTGCTTATTACATTCAAAAAAAATATTGTTCTGCTTTTAGACATGTTTTTTTTTTTCACTTTATTTATTATGCCCTGATAGGATGACCATGTTAATGATCATGATAACAAAACCACACTGATCTACAAATATCATATGGTCTTGTAAAATCACCCTCTCAGAGAGTTTGTTACCAACTCAATGTGTTGTAAATCCCAGAGTTTCACTTTCTCTCTGTTTATTATTGCCAGAGGTCAAACCCACAAGGTGTGTGTGCTGCTGTGCAACTCTCCTCCGTACCTGCTTCCTGCTGTGGAGAGTGTCAGCTACACTGGATGCACAGCAGACGGCTTGGTCAAAATCATCAGAGATGTGAGTGATCTGTGAGACTTTGTCTTAGTTATGAATAAACAAAGACAATTCAGGCAACAAATTTGAGAAAATAATTGTATAGTTATTTTTGTTATATCTTTAAAGCACAGTACCAGTGATTTGTCATATTTGAGCCCAAATATACTACTGGAGCGGTAAATTTTAAATTTTTTTTCCTGCTTTCCAGACTGTCACTGGTTTCAGTTCATTCCAGTAGTTTGCTATAAAAAATAAACTTGTCAAGACTTGAAATGTAATCCAACATATGTCTGTTAAGTTTATTGTCGAAGTAACTTTATTTAACTGGTTCAACGCAGAGCTGCATGGAAGACGATGTATGTCTCCGCCAGGGAATATAGTCCCAGGACAAGCTGGGCTTTACAAAGAAATTAAAAACGACCATCTCTTCCACATTCAGACATACGTGTTAGCAGGCGAAACATAAAATTTTAAGGTGGGTGTATCACCTGAACATTTAATTTAGAAAGATTAGGGGATTTGGCAAAATAATAGGAAAACTAAAATATGGTTTTACGTCTTGGAAATTGGTTGTCAGTATGGTAACGTGTATGCAGCTAGTATTTATTGGGCTTAAACATGCAAAATCGCCTGTATGGTCCTTTAAGCTGAGTGGGTGGTATGAGTGTGTGAGTAATATGTGAAATTATGACAACAGATAAAAACAGCCTCAAAAAATAAATGTATGTCCCTTTGAAATATTTTTAACTCAAGATTATGATCTTTTTAGAGAGGAGTTCACTTTTCTGTGGTGGCTCCTCGTAAGCTGCCTGCTCTGAGGGCTTTGTTTGAGCGGGCGTCACCAGTAGGAGGACCAGTTGAACCCCATCCAGACTACAGCCAGGACCCTTTCCACATGGTCCTAGTTAGAGGCATTGCACTTCCTGGTAAGGAACATGTTGCTTAAGGGAGAATTATGCTTCTTCTCACAGTGGTGCTGTAGCAATCTCCAGGTTGATTCCTATGTTTAACAAGTCAATTTCTCTGCATTTGGCCTCTAGAATGAAACACCTTTACAGAAAGCTACAAGTCTTACTTACATTTGTGGGGAGCCACTGCACTCAGACCAGCCTATGTTTCTGTTTAAAAAGTCTCCTAAAAGAAATTAGGTTGCACTAGATAATTAGGATATTTTTAACCGTATTTACTGGTTGATTCACAAAATGCTTTTGGTAACCTACCTTTGATCAGTATCTGTGGAAAAAAAAGTCCACTAATTTCTTAAAGTTTTTTTATGGGTCACTGGTTAAACCTTGCTTTTCACTAAATCATATGCAGAGATGTTTGTTTCTGTACTTGTTAACGATGTGCAAACAGCTATTTACCTTGCTAAATGTTTGGTGTATATATTTTCAGAAAGTTGTGAAGCTATGCAAAGAAATTAACTTTTCTGGGGATTGCTTATATAAACTATAAATGGCATTATCCCTTTGAAGAACTGACAACTCATCCAGAATTGTTGCCTGCAGCTTAAAAGACCATACTGGGCATTTTGCATGTTTGAGCCTAATATATTCAGTTTTCATACACATAACATTACTGATAATCATTTCCCAAAGCAACTGGATTGGTGAATTAAAAACAAAATTTCCTACCTTCCAGACCGCCATTGGTCTCAGTTCATTCTGGTATGCTATTAAAATCAACTTCTTGATATTTGAAATGTTCTTGGGATAGGTAATCCATCATCATGGACAAGACGTATTTTCAGGGTTTTTTTAGGAGTTGCATCATTTTAGCATTTAAGCCTCATAAAAAGCACAAAGTGAATGTATGTCTCCACTGGGAAATATAGTCCCAAAAGAAGACCTGTGTTTATTGAAAAATTTAANAGTGAATGTATGTCTCCACTGGGAAATATAGTCCCAAAAGAAGACCTGTGTTTATTGAAAAATTTAAATGACCGTGACTTCACAAGACTGCGTAACTATTAACAGGTGAAACAGATGTTTAAGGTGGGTGTATCGCTTGAATATTTGATTTTAAAAGATTAAGAGATTTTGCAAAATATCAGGAAAACTGAAATATGGTTTTATCCTTTGGGAAATGATTGTCAGTAACGTACCATGTATGAAAATTGAATATATTAGGCTCAAACATGCAAAATGGCTGGTGTGGTCCTTTAATTACAAAGTTGGTGGGGCCAACTGTGAGATTATGAGATATTAAAACTTAAGGGTCTTTCATCCCAAAGAGGATTACTAATATACTCATCAATATCTAACTTATTCATATGTGAAGACCTGGTTTAGAATTGCATTATAACAGGTACAAGTGTCTCAAGAGGCGCAATAGCTTGTTTGAGACATTGCATGCCCAGTCTAAGCTGTCTGCAAAGACAAGGAAAACACCCCAAATTCCCTAAAACATCAGTAAAATACAAAGAAACCTCAGCAGAGGCAATTCAGAGAGAGGTCCCGTGTCCACGGAGGGTTGGATAAGACAGAGGTGAAGGAGCTCCTTGAACCCCATATCTTGTAGTCTCCCCATAAATACTGCGTTGTAAACCAGTACATTTTGTCTATGAATTGGGTAACAGTACAAAAATGTGGCTGCTAAAGTTGAGAAACTTCATCTCTTGTCAAAGGATAAATTGAAGTTTGGTCTTTACAGTTTCTGTGGGAGAGCTTGTGTGATTTCAAGAGACACTACAGTGTGAAAATAGGGAGAGTTTAATACTTTTTCAGAAGACTGAGCTCTGGAATTTGTGTGAAAAGACAAATCTCTTCCACCTCTTCTGTCTCCAGCTTCTTCAGGTGGAGGGCCTGGTCCGCTCAAGCCTGTCCTGCCCCCTCAGCCCCTGACGGTCAGCCAGCCTATTGGAGGAGGTTCACAGGCTCCTCCACCCATTAGCGCAGTCCACCATTATCAGGTAATGAGCAAGTAGCCACACAGAGTGAAGCTGCCCAGAGACTAATTCCGGCACATTTGTTTGGCTCCGTTTCAGACAGTGGTGTGTATGCTCGTTTCCCTAAAACGGTTTACCCAGCATTGTCTTCCTTTAATCTGCTCCCCGACAGAATCAGCCCTCTATGACTGCTGCTCAGGCGGCTGCACAGATGGCCGTGGAGGCAGCCAACAGCCAGAAGACTCGCTGTGAGTTGCCATTGGACTCTGTGGGCCTCTGAACAGTTTATGTCAGAGCTTTTTGTGAGAGTGTTTGTGTGGTTATACGCTTTTCAGAAAAGATTAGCATCGCTTGTTTGGAGACAGGATTTCCAAAGATGATACTGTTATTTTTGACCTTTACCCTGTACAGATGCTCTCACCATAGAATAACCTAGAAGAACTGGAGCAGAAGATTACTAAAATTGCATGAGTCATGTCATATTCCTTGCATGCTTATACACATTCTAAATTTCTCAAATTCCCCCTTCCTTTTGTGATCCCAGGTCCTCCATTCAGCAGTCCGCCAACTCTCCCATCCGTAGCTGGGGTGAAGCTGACCCCATCCAGCCAGCCGAGCTTATCCACGGTAACTACGACAACGCCTCTCATGATGCCGCAGCAACAAGTTCCTCCAAATCCACAGCAGCAGCCCCAGCTCCCACCGCCTGGACAACCTGCACCTAATCAGCAACAACAACAGGCAGCACCGCAACAGCAGCCTTCAGCAAACCAGCAGACAGCGCCGTCAGCACAGCCTGGCATGGTAAAATATAAGAATCATGATAAAACCACTTCTGTCTGTTGCAAGTCAATCATTGTCAGGCACTCAAAAACATCATCAATGATTTCATTGTTTCATTGTACTGATATACGTGGCCTTGTCCCCAAAGGTAGAAATCAGAGAACTAAGATTTCAGTCTTTGATTCCGCACCATCAGCAGCCTGGAGCTCCCTGTGCATGCTTGCATAGTATTTATCTGAAGTCGAATTTCAAAATGAATTTGAAATAGAAGCACTGTTGTCAGATCAAACCCAGAAAATGTTCCCTTTTTCCTCGAAAATCTTCGTGAGGACGACCAGTGTTTTTGTTCTCTGTTTTCCACTTTATCTTTCTTTCTGGTAGTGGGAGACACTAGAGAATATGATCTAATACAGGTAGAACTGCCCTTAGAAATATGTTAACCTAAATGAAAGTTAAAATTTAATGATGGTTCAGTTGAATCAGATCTGTAGATTAAAATTCATACAGTGAGGCTTTAATGGAAATTTTCAGTTAATTTGATCTGACAGGTACACTGTTCAGGTCCTAAATTATACCAATTAAATGTAAATTCCTCCTCTTCGGTTTTCTTGACAGCCTGGTGTTTCTGGAGCTCCGGGCATAGCCAATCCCATTGGACAGCCACAAGGAGTGGCCAATAAGATTGTAGCATGGACTGGCGTTCTGGAGTGGCAAGAGGTAACAGCAAACCATTTTTTACTTCATGCCCACTAATGAATCCTGCTCTGACAGTACGGCTGGTGCCCTGAAAGTGAAGAATCGTGACGTACAATTATGACTGTGACTTTAAGCTAATCTTAGAATCATCTGTGTTCTTGAATATATCGCTCTCTGAATTTCAAGTGGCCACTTTTTCATAATAGATGAACCTGTCCAGTGTTTTGTAATGTGTAAACACTTCTTGCTGCGGTGGAAGTCACCCGAGCACGATGCTTCCCAACTCCAGGCTTTGGGGCCCAGAGGATTTAAGCCAGTTAACACCGCTGACCTGGTGTTCTAGTTGTAGATGAGCCTGTATTAAGACAACAAGAATAAAATCTAGCAATACTCTGGCACCCGAAGACTGCAGTTTGGTATCACTGCCCCAGTTTTCAGCGCTGTCCTGGACCGATCACCTTGGTAAGTCTTAATAACAGCCTGTCATTGATTATTCAGTATGATTAATTGCACATAATTTTACCGCTCTACTACTTTTGGTTTAGGTCAAGGTCAAATCAATTTAGTTGATAGGTGCAGTGCTGAGCCAGGAGAATGGATGTTAATGGCTTTTATGCGACACTCATGAGGCCTTCAAGTGTTTGTGTTTGGAGGATAGAGTCAATCAATTTCCTCTATTGATTTGAGTCTCATCCTCTCTCTTCTGTTTGTCACAATGATCTAAGTAAGCTAGATGGACGGGAATGAGAGTGGGAAGCTCAGGAATCTCTAAATCTTTTTTGTCTAAAAATGCAATAACCTGAGTCAACACCCATGAAACATTGTTCCAACTCTGTTATTTCCTCCTCAAATTCATGTCATTAGGCTTTCAGCTCCTTAAGTGATTCTTCTCTGGAGTAATTTGTAATGCTGGGAAGAATTATAGACTAATTATAGACTAAAACTTATCTGAAGAGGTTAATGATAAAGACATTTGTAAAGGATGCCAACGCATTTGGCTGCAGCTTGCTGAGGTCATGATTATTAATATGACCTGTTGTGTTTTGGCTGAAATGAAATCAGTTAATTCTTCAATGTGTTTTCGATCTTAATTGTGGGTAACTTCTCTGATGAGAATGATTTATGTAGCTGTTTTTTTTTTTTGTTTTTTTTTTAAGATTCTGCAACAAGGTAGATGTGTTTGAATAGGAATATTTCGTTCTTTGCACATCTCAGCCTTTCATTCATTCCTGTCTTAGCAAGCTGTAGGCATAAATAACCCATTTGTCTGCTAGGAAAACCCAGCACAATACATTTGTAATGGATAGCACGGGGACTACAGCAGCCCTGACCAATATGAGATTGATTAATCATTGATCTCAAATTGATGCCTTGAAGATGAACAGCACTGGCAGTTTTCCCAGTGGGACTGGTACATTGACGTACTTAGAAAGTTGCATTTTTTTTCCTATTCTTCGTCTTCTGCTCAGGAACAGCGTATGTGCAGGTCTTTAAAAGTTCTTTTGTTCGTCATTTTTTTTAAATTGCTTGTCCTGGTCAGAGTCCTGGTGGCAAAAGGGCAACAGAGCAGCCTTTTATCTCAGCAGTGTCCTCCAACTCCTCCTCAGGGGTAATCAGGCACTCCCAGACCATCTGGAAGATGTAAGTCCTGCAACATGTCCTGGGTCTGCCCCTGGTTCTCCTCCTAGTCCTTTTTTCTTGCAGCAACACCAAAGGGAGGAATCCAGGGGTCTTCTAGACCAAACTAACTCAGCTCCTCTTAAAGAAAGGAACGACATGATGATTTTCTAAAATGCTGAATTCTTCCGTCTTGTAGATTAAGACTAGTGACCCTGCAGATAAATGTAATCTCAGGCACTTACCTGATCGTTCAGGCATCATGCAGCGATTGTGACCATAAGTCAGGGTTTGACACAGGATTGATCAGTAGAGTTTCACTTTGTAGCTCAGCTCTTACTTCACCACCATGGCCAAACACAAACCCTTAATGTAAGTAAGTTTCTTATATACCTGAACCCTTCCTGAAAGAGGGCAGCTACTCCGTTCTTACCTGGAATTGGCAATCCACCCTATTCCTGAAGAGAAACATGATCTCAGACTATGAGGTGCTGATCGTCATTCCGACTGTATCACTCAGCTTCAAATTGCTCATGTGTATATAAGACATCATAGCCCCATGAAGCCAAAAGGGCAACATCCAGAACTGTCATCCCAACGTAACTAAACCAGTCACTCTGCAGGCCTTGGCTTATCTTTATGTACAGTCATGAATATTACAAATCACAAACAGGAGAGGTGGCAAGATGTAGCCTCATTGGACTCCAAGGCTCACATGGAACACGTTTGACTTAATGCCGAGAATGTGAACACGTCTTTCGCACCAGCTGTACCGGGTTGTTTTGCAATAGCGACCCATGCATCACATAGTCTGGCAGAATCTCCTGCTGAATGCCTCAGGAGAATGTCAAAGGCCTTTTCCCAAACTGCTAAACACATGTAGAGCAGATTAACGAATTTCCTTGACCTCTTGAGTATTTACAAGCTGGTCCGCTGTTCCTTGCCCAGGACTAAATCTGCATTGTTCCATGGATATCTTGTTTTCTTGTTTAGATTTTAGAGTCAGTTCTAGGTAGTGTTTAACTGTCTAAAAAGGTTTTACATCTGGATTTCTGAAACCTGTAAGATTCCT
This sequence comes from Lucifuga dentata, assembly GCA_014773175.1. Classification (NCBI taxonomy): domain Eukaryota; kingdom Metazoa; phylum Chordata; class Actinopteri; order Ophidiiformes; family Bythitidae; genus Lucifuga; species Lucifuga dentata. Next base: position 28,900 of record VXCM01001724.1, read on the forward strand.
GAAGCAATGTTTGTGACCTGGTGTGCCTTAAACTAACCTCCATTTTTACTTTGTTCTCACTCCTCACCTCTCTCCTCTGTATAATGCCTGAAGAAGCCCAAAGCCTCGTCTATGGATTCAAACACCAAGCTGACTCGCTCTCTGCCATGTCAGGTGCATGTCAACCAAGGAGAGAATCTGTGAGTAGCCAAGCTGCATGAGAAAAAATTTACCTTTTATTATCTGTACTAAATGATTGTTTGATTCATGCATTGCTGTGTAATTTGTCCCTAAACAGAAACACAGACCAGTGGCCACAGAAGCTTATCATGCAGCTAATTCCACAACAGCTACTGGTGAGGCTGTTTTTGTTGTCTTTGAGTATACGTTGGTGTGTGTGTGTGTGTGGATGTGTAGTGGTGCCTTTCCTTTTCAGGAGCAACTAGTTAATCAGCGATGCATGACTAAGTTCCCTCTCTTGCCCACTTCGTCTGCAGACAACCTTAGGTCACCTCTTCAGGAACTCGCGCATGGTTCAGTTTCTCTTCACCAACAAAGACATGGAGTCGCTGAAAGGCCTGTACCGCATCATGGCCAATGGATTTGTAAGTTTTTTCCCTAAACCTCAAATGCTCGCAAATATTACCCGAAACTTATCCGTCATTCAGTCTACTTCAACATATTTTCCATGTGTTACAACTGAGTGCAGACCTCACCTCTGTCCAGCAGATGGCCTATGAATATGAGTCTAAGTTGCAGTGTTGTGGTAAAGACTCTAGAGGGGGTTCCAGGCCACATATTTTCCAGCTACACAGCAGAATTTTAAACATGCTTTGCCATCGTTTGAGAAGAGAAAAGAACTTTAATTGTTCAGTCTTGATTCAGTTCCAGAAGGCCAGCATAATGATGGGGATTTAGTCGGTGTGGTGCATTGTTAATCAGGTAACACCACTGAGAAATAGCAGAGGCATTAATAGTATTCAGTCCAGTTGAGCTCTGTCTCTTCGCCTGAATTTGATTTATAGACCAGGGAAAGCACTGTATAAATTACGTTAATACCACTTGCATTAAATTCATAAAACCGATATGTTTGATTTGGCAAAGGAGCTTGGGACAAGGTTAGGTCCCAAAGCCCAAAGCCATGCCATAATTATAACGGGGTCCCATGTCAAAGCCTCATTCTGCCCTGTGACCCTCCCGCTAGGCCGGCTGCGTGCACTTCCCCCACACTACCTCCCCATGCGAAGTACGGGTGCTGATGCTGCTGTACTNCGGCTGCGTGCACTTCCCCCACACTACCTCCCCATGCGAAGTACGGGTGCTGATGCTGCTGTACTCATCCAAGAAGAGAATATTCATGGGCCTCATCCCCAACGACCAGAGCGGCTTTGTTAACGGCATCCGGCAAGTCATCACCAACCACAAGCAGGTCCAGCAGCACAGAGCGGTGAGTCGTGACAGTGCGGAGTAGTGGAAGTGGTTGGGAAGAGAGGAAGATTCCAGTTCAGGAGAATATGCGTGAGCAGTTTTTAGGAGAGGCGCTTTAGAATGGGGAGAGCAAGTGTATGTAATAATGAGGAGGCATTACAGGAGAGCAGCAGCAAATTGAGGCACATTGTTTAAGGCATTAAGGTGCATTGTTATTGACATTTCATTTAGCGAGCCCAGTATCTTCAGAGCAGCCACAGTCTACTCGCACTATAGTAGAGGCTAATGGGGCTAGCATTAGCTAAATTTCCACTGCAGTGTTTGCTGATTATTGCACCCTCACCTCATTATTTCTGCTTAAGTGAGCTCTGAAGCTCTTTTGTTTTTTTTTTGAAGATTACATTAATGACAAATAATCTATAATAAACATGAAATACCAGTAATAAAACCCAAAGCTGAAACCCACTTTTTTAATTAATATTATTATATCCATCTGTGTGGCGGAATGTGATTAAACACCAAAAACAGGTTTTTTGACATGGTTGGAAGCACTCTCCATAATCTTTTATTGAGAAACGTTATCGGAGGTTTGTCAGGTTGGACGTGTGCTACTTGGCAGTGTGAGTTGTGTCTAATTTAATCTCCAGTAAATAATACATTTACATTCATGTCAGTTCATGACATTTTCATTGTCTACCAGCAACACCGAGGTGAAACATTGTAACCGCCACATTAGATGCTGTGTCATTTTTGCCCGGGCTGCCCAAACTGTGCCTAACTTGATGGACAGAATAAGGAAATCTAGAGGAAAAGTCCCCTCCTTTGTGCCTCCGTGGCAAACAACAGGCCAGTCCTCTCAGCTCAGTTCATCAGAGCTCACAGAAAGATGCTGCCTTGCTCACATGACAAGCAGATTTCACTTGCCATCTCTGCTCTTCATCCCAGGAGAAGCGGTGTTTTGAGATGTGTCACTGCCTCCAGCGACTGAGATGCTTCTTTGCTCTGAAATATTGCAGCATCCAGTCACAGGAACGCAGTGTGTCTCAGTTTAAAGGACCATACTGGTGATTTTGCATGTTTGAGCCCAATAAATCCTACCTGCACATACAATACCATTTTCAAAAACACAAAACCCTGTTTTAGTTTTTATGTTATTTTTCCTAATCCCCGAATCTTTCAAAATCAAATGTTCAGGTGATAAACCCACCCTTAGAATTCAATGTTTTGCCTGCTAATACAATTGTAGAAGGCACGGTCGTCTTAATTTCCCGGTATAAAAGCCATCTTCTCCCAGGGCTATATGCCCTAGCAGACATAAATTTTCTTCCATGTTTCTTCCCTGTGATGGATTACTTATCTCAAGCACATTTCACGTCTCTACAAGTTGATTTTAATAGCGTACTGGAATGAGCTGAAACCAGTGGCAGTCCAGAAGGTATGAAAAACATTTCTGAAATTTAGCACTCCAGTAGTAAGTTTTGGAAATTGGTTGGCAGTAATATAACATGTATGCGGGTTGTATTTATTGGGGTCAAACATGCAAAATCACTGGTATGTTCCTTTAAAACCAAAGCTTGTTGCTACATTAACATGTTACATCACAGACTGCCCACATCAACATTGACGGCACTTGTTTACTCACTGTGTTAATTTGACGTCGTCTGTAAAGACTGTTAGCTCTGTGTGTAACTTTAAGCCGCGTGTGTGTGAGCATCAGGGCCTTTAGAGATGATGGAACATGAAATTATAATGACTTTTTTTTTTTTCCTCTTGTGTATCACATATTCAGCACCGCATTGCTAATGAGGAAGCACTACAGCAATTTTAACATAATTAAAATTTTAATTTGGATCAGTAGTTAAGGTTTTTGTGTGAAAGGCCCTAGAGTGGCATTCAGCAGGAACCAGATTGCAGTTTGTTCTGTTCACAGCCAGACGAAATTATATATTTTCCCCTAAAAAGTGATATAGGCACTAAATCTCTATTTAGGATTTTGCAGGTTAGTGGGTTAAAGACAGAAGATAAATCACAGACAGTGGGGAAAAAAAAGAAAAGGGCAGCTGTTTTGTTTGTTCCCTGCTTTACACTGTTACTGGCGGTCAGAAAACACACTGCACATTAGTACAGTTATGGGGTGATTTGTTCAGATTTAGCAAGACGGATGGGTGCAGGTGTTTTTCCATCTCATTTTTCTGGGTCTACAGTTACTAATTTGTGCTTAGAGGAGGAACGAAACACCTTCATGCCTCTTGGTCACCCCCACGGTGTAAATACACACAAGCCACCCACAGAACCTGCTGAGTACAGCTAATTCAAAAGCACTGCTCCTGGGTTTCATGTTGCTCCTTTTGGCAAATATCAGTTTTTGCTATTACACAGACAGTCAAATATGTACTGTACTTCAATGAGGAGATGAATGTTTATGTTATTATTAGGAACTCTAATTATCAGGGACCTCCTGATAGTATGATAATTATTAAAGTGGCAAAATAATATCAGCTATATTGTAAAACATCAAATTCAGTTTATTGTTCATTACTTTTTTAATTAGTCTATGCAGAGCAGTTGATTAATACCCTTAGTGATGTTCTATATCATAATTAAAATGTTTAGAAAGAGAGGGAAAGTATCATCAGTCTTTACATTTCTAAAAAAAACAAAAAATCAGAGTATAACTTATAGAATGTTTCGCAACAGGTTACTGCTTTTCCTTTTCCTCAGCGTTCAACTCCAGATGGATATCTTTGAGACTTTGCCATGACATATTGTTTAAACAGCTTTTACTTTTAGACTTCAGTTCATTCCTCAAACTGTGAAATCTAAAATGATGCCAGAAGTTGGATTTGACCAGGGCAGGTGCCACTTGAAGTCAAATCTTTGCTTGTTCATCACCATCATCCTCATCCTCCAATGCTTATAAAAAGGATGCAAATCTTGCGTTGTTTCCATCCCTTAGGAGCATAATAAAAACAACTGCAATTTATAAATTCATATATTTTCTTTTCTCATCTCTAATATTTAATGTAGCCTGTTTAGGAGAAGATTTGACAAATGGGGTTGTTAGAGAGTTGCTTATAAAAACAGAAATGTTCTCTTAAATTAACTTGTACGGCACCAAACATACAGACTCAAGTGTCATTTGCGATGCTCGGTTGTCATGTTTTTCCTTGCATAGTTTAGATGTCCTAAAACTTTATATATAGATATATATATACTTCTCTGTGTGCTTTATTTGGCAGTTATGCAAGACTGAGGAACAATTTTCTTTGTGTGGAATAACAGAGACCAGCTTGACCTTGTTGCTCTCGACTTCTTTAGCCACTATTGATGTTTCCTTGAGCAAAGCATTTTGCCTCAAAATACTACAATGGAGCAACTTAGAGACCTCCACCATACAGTAGTATGTTACAATAGAATCGAATGTCTATAAGAGAACTTTTATCCTTACAGCAGTCAGTTATGAGAATAAAAAAACAGCCTTGACTTGTGTATGTATGTAAGCGTGCCGTGTTGTATTGTGCTTTTATGCATGTTCATTTTATGTTTATTTACTTTGTCTGAAGGGAGACCACGATTAGGTACACCTCCATCTGATTCTATTGAATTTTATTCTCCATTCTTGTCTATTCTTGTCTTGTCTAGTAATAATCTTTATTTGCATAGCATTCTTCAAAACAAAGGAATACTAATAGAAAGACAAAGGGGATAAATCAAAAATAATCCCATAAGTAACATGCTGAAGAACCATACCACCCATTTTGCATGTTTGAGCCTAATATATTCAATTTTCATACACGTAACGTCACTGACAGTCATTTTCCAAAGCATACTACTGGAACGATGAGTTAAAAAAAAATAATTTCTTACCTTCCAGACCACCATTGGTTTCAGTTCATTCTGGTACGCTATTAAAATCAACTTGTTGATACTTGAAACGTTCTTGGGATAGGTAATTCATTGTCATAAACAACACGCTATTTCGGAGTTTTTAGCATTTAAGCACAATAAAAAGTGCGGAGTGAATGTATGTCTCCACTGGGGAATATAATCCCAAAAGAAGACCTGCGTTTATCGAAAAATTTAAACGACCATGACTTCATAAGGCTGCATAACTATTAGCAGGCGAAACATTGATTTTTAAGGTGGGTGTATCACTTGAATGTTTGATTTTGAAAGATTAAGAGATTTTGCAAAACATCAGGAAAGCTGAAATACAGTTTTATCCTTTGGGAAATGATTGTCAGTAACCTTGCATGTATGAAAATTGAATATATTAGGCTCAAACATGCAAAATGGGTGATATAGTTCTTTAAGAAATGGTTAAAATTATGCTGATTGTACCATGCTTTCTTTGAGGACTTCCTTCCAAAGCTGATGGTAAAGACCCAGTCAGCCTCAGTCATGAACCTGAGAGCAAGAAGAGTCAAAAACAAAAAAAAAACATTAGGTCAGAGTGTAAATGTGTGAATGTGAAGCAGAGTTTTCCTGGAGACAAATGATGCATTAAAAAAGGTGACATAACATGAAAAACACGGGCATCTCTCTCTCTCTCTCTCTCTCTCTCTCTCNCTGTCTCTCTCTCTTCTTTCTGTCTTTCATTTTTGTGTCTGCAGCAGTTGGGCGGTGGTGGGGGTCCGATGCAGCCTGGTCAAGTTCCACCCAATCAGAACTTTCTCAACCGGCCCCCTGGTCCCATTCCGGTCTCCCATGGCAACGTCCAGCAGCAGGTAATTGAACCCTCTCTTGGCTGAGATTTGTGCCTGCATTTCCTCATCCGTTTCCCTCCTCACACTGCCTGTTTACGCCTCTTCCTGTCCTGCAGGCCCCATGGTTTCTGCATGCCTTACCGGTAAACCTTCTCTCTCCACTCTTCTTTTATTTTCCCTTTCACACCCCCACCACTCTCCTCCCTCCTCCTTCTCTCTGGTCTGTCCTGTGTCCAGTCTGTGGTGGTGGGCATGCCCCCTGTTAGTCAGGTCACTATGATGGAGGAGCAGCAGAGGCAGAACAACATGGTGAGACCTGCAGTAGCCTCATAACACACAAGCACAATGTGTTCAGGGTGTCTGCAGTAAATAATCTGAATTTCTGGCCTTGATCGTCTTCCTGTTATTTTAAATTATATTTTCAATATGTAATTGCTTTTATCTATTGGTACTTTGTTTTTATAAATAATCTTCAGCTTTCTCAAACTTGCAGACACCCTGGCATCTTTAGGAATCCTGCAGATACATGAACATTAATAGTAACATCCCCATCCCACTGCTTGGCATCAGGCTAGCGGACAGCTCATTTCCTATAAGCATGTAACTTTATCCGTTCTTGCTGAATGCTTCTTGTGTGGCATGTTGCTGATGTCACATCCAGACTAAAGCTGCATCCCAAATTCAGCTGTATACATGTAGTATACAGGATACACATATGGTATAGTATATAAATGAACATACTACGTCCTTTTGTACTAGAGGAAATAATTCCAGACAGATATCAGATTGACAAAGTCACAGCCAGTTTTTAAGTTTGAAAACTTTTAAAGAGAATTTGAATCTGATTTTCCACAGATTTGCTATTTTGTTTTTATTTTTTAGAGTGTTTTTTGTTTTGTAAGATTAGCTCTGTCAGCTACGTCAACAGTTTAATGTTTTTTGCATAGTACTGTGGGATAATAGTATCTAATTCACATTCAAGGCATCTGAGTATACTTACTTTTTTCACTTTTCCAGTGTGAAAGCATTAGAAATTGCTATGTAGTGTGGAAATTAAACACGGTGTAAACATCTAAGCTGGAACATTCACCAAAAAACAAAAATGTTGAATGAATGAACAATGGAAACAATTTTGCTGTTCTTTGTTCCTTACCACCAGTGGGGCAAATGTGTAAAAGTTTGCCTGAGAGTAGCATCAGAGAATGGTTTTACCTCTGTATGGGATTTTTTTTTTTTTTTTAAATAAGAACATACTTGTAGCTTTTCAGCCTCAACTCTCTTTGTTTCTGTGTTGTCAGACTAAGTTGTAGCTTAGACTGAAAGCTTTTTCAGTCTCAGAGGCTTTGCACTGAATGCCAATATTTGCATGCTAACATACTTAAAGTTTTTGTTAACCTCATATTAATGTTATCATGCTAACACAGCCATAACTTAATGTTTAACTTGACCTGCTGATGGCACAAAATAGGAAGCCAGTGGCTTATCAATCACATTAGGATTCATCCTTTAGGAACCATGAATGTCTGTACCAAATTTTATAGAGTCCATCCAACTGTGGTTGCGATACTTCACTCAAAGTGTTGGACTGTCAGCTCAACTGACTGGCCAGTTACCACTGGAGCCCATGTTACTAGTGTGAAAAAGGCATTTCTTTCATGTTTGTCTACATGCATAAGGAATATTTCAATGAAAGGAAATTGTTTGTGTTTTTGATCACGAAGTCATATGAAATGTCACTACTGAAGGGAAAATCTTCTATGACAGTGTGATCTTGCAGAAGCATAGATCCAGTAAACTTATAATTGTATGTCTCCTGTTCTCCTCAAATGTTGCATTAATGTCATATGACAGATGGTGGACAGTAGCATCCATTTTGAAAATATTAGTCATGCAAGCCTGGAGGTGGCAAATAATGAGCACTTGGGCAATTATATATTTATTTCAATTTGTACCAAAAATCCTGTGTGCCATATTTTGATATCATTTGTGAAAATATCCTGACAGGACACTGCTACTTGCTGGAATATTTTTAGTTGGTTTTGCAAAGTTTGCTGTGAGCTAAAATGATACGATGAGCAAACATATGTATTATAAGAGTGAAAAAGCTGATCAAGAGCAGCTGAAATCTACAGAAGCCTTCAACTTTGCAACTCGATGACCTTACATTTAAACACATGAACTTGTAAGTTCTATTTACTGAATCATTCAGAAATTTTTCCTATATGAGAAAGTGTGGCGTTAAACTTCTTGAATCGTGACATTCCCTCAGATGACGATGAGAGCGGCCGGACCGGCCAGCCAACAGCCATCTGTTGGCGGCGCTCCACCCAACCAGGTTACGCAGGGTGGACAACCCCCACCCCAGGGTCCGATACTCCGCCTTTCCAATCCAGGAGCCAATCCTCAGCTTCGTAGTCTTCTTCTCAGCCAGCAGCAGCCAGTAAGAAGGCAACAAAATGCCTGTTTCAGTGAATGACTCATCCTGTAACGTATGTCTCATCTGGTGTATCGAGCAACATTTTCTGTTCATCTGGAAATGTGAATGTAAATCTTTGCAGAGGTTGAATTGGCTCTTCTGGCTCTGTATCTTCTCAGCAGGGAGGCGTCTCTCACATGCCCACCATGATGCCTCATCAGGGTTTAGGGCAGCAGTTGGTCCATCCAGCTCCAGGAGGGGGGGCTCAAATGCAGGGCCAGTGGAGGCAGCCTTTGGCAGGTCAGCAAGAACCCCCTGCAAAAGTGGAAAGAGTACAGAAATATTTGACTCAAGTAGAGGTATTAATAAGTGAAACTTTAGAATATGGGTCAGGAAATGTACTCATGGAAGGGTGATAGCGTTGGTAGCCAAATTAAAAACTGCAAAAAAAAAAAAAAATTCTAATTATTTTCCAGGGACTGCAGCTCATTTCTTATCAACACAACTGCAGCATCAGGCAGGGAATGTTACATCTAGAATGATCATAAAGGACAATTACAGCTTAATTAAATGTTTTATGAAGGTGCAGTAATCATTCAGCACAGTCTGCTTCAGTCTGCACAGCTCAATGTCGCTCACAATCCACATCCAGGTAGACGAGCCCAGAAGGAAAGTAGCTCACACTGCTTTTATTTTAGCTGTTAATTAGCTGCAAGGTTCCTTGCATCTAATAAATACAAGCTGTGTGTTCATGTCTTAGCTCATTTACTGCACTGCATGCATACTTTACATTACTACAGACCATTACTTTCTTACATTTCAAATGTGGTTGTCCTGTTTCCCAAACAGCCAAAAATCAAGTTTCAGAGACTTAGTTTAGTTAGTTAATCCAACCCAGTGAGCATCCTGCCTGAATTTGTATTTGTCAAAATAAACTTTATTATTGTACACATTGCTTTAAAAAGTTTGCAGACCTTCTGTTGCTTTCATGTACCGATGCGAAGCTCTAACATAAAGATTCCCGTCTTTGAAAAATGAATTTCCTACTCAGTAGTCAGAGGAAAGATCAAACTTCTCAATAAAAGAAGTTGCCAAATCTGCATTATCCCTTTCAAGATGTCCATGTTTGCTCATCGTTTGAATTTTCGACAGAACACGAGGAATACATACTGTTTCATGTTTGGTTTGGAAGTCACATGTTAAAGCTTCCGGCGGTACATGGAGCAGAAGATGTGCAGCCTTCTCAAATCACCACACACAGCAGTGGAATAATTGTAATCAAGGCTCTGGAAGCTAACTTCAGGTGGTATGGTGGGCTTTGAAAAAGGGGCTGGTAATGATGTAATAATGATGTAAAAATGCACACAGCACAGTAGATTAGAGTAAAATATGACTTTAAACTGGAGTTTTCATTTTAAATGGTTGCTGTTTGTACTCATTTTATGTTTAATAGTAAAAAGACTGTAGTCTAACTACAAAATGAAAATGATGGAAAACAGGATTGAAATGGGATCTGGTAATGTTCTGAATTCACTTTGCCTTCTTTTTTTTTTTTTTTTTTANTTTTTTTTTTTTTTTTTTACATCAGCATTATTCCTGAAAATGAAACCATCAACCTCCTTCTAAAACTATCTCTTCTCCTCCCCTGGTCAACCTGTGCAGGTCAGATGCTGATGTCTGGTCAACGGGGGGCCGTACCACAGCCCGGGATGCCACAGGTCTCCAGTGTCATGGAGGATGAAATCCTTATGGACCTCATTTAATTGAACGTTGTGCATGCAGGAAAAATTTTCATCCCCCACAAGACGGTGATTTTATAGTTGTATCTTCGATGCCAGTTTCAAATCATGCATTCTCGCTGCTGCTTCACTGATGCAAATGTTGAACATAATTAAGGAAGGAATTGTGAGGTTTTTTTTCTTTATTTACAGGACTGAGCAATTGGAGTTAATTAGTGGCAGACAATGCGAGATGTAGTTTTCCATGTAAACGGTCAAAGCGACAGACTGACTGCAGCGGAAACAGCCCATTACATTGTGCTTCTGGTAACTTATGTTTTACATTTTATCACTGAAATCTGAAACGTTTTCCTTTTTAAGTGAGGTTTTACTTTTCTTGTGGATTTCTTTTTTTTTTTTAATTATAGATAAACTTGTTTTTATAAAGATTTAATAAAAAATTTGAAGGAGCACAGCTAACTGGAAGTTATCTATCATTGTTATTTGAACACATGATGACGGCGATGAAGATGATGAACTTGACTCCGCAGTCCACCGTCTTCATGTGTGAATCCATTTTGGACCCTCAAGGTGCAATAGAGACTGAAATAGACACAGTAATCGATTGTTCAGTGTCTTTTTCTGCCAAATAGTGTCACAGTGTTAATTTTAACTACTCCAATATGTTGTGGAACCATAGAGGGTCTCCGTGTGCCAAGTGGTTCTACCAGATGGCATCAGTTGGCCATGTTTCCTTTGGCATAACGTACAAACAGGCGGACCGCATGCGCACATGGCACCGGCTCCACATATATGCCCACAGTCAGATTTCAAAACACACACACACACACACAATGCATACAGGTCAAATCCTCCACAAAATCCATCAAACTTAAAAAAAACTGACGTGTTCCAATGTCTCAGAACCCAGACGGCCGTCCACGGAAACGCACGTGAGCTTTGCTCAGCGCCACAAACGCACTCACGTGTCATGTTGTGCAGAATTTTTACACTTGGACACTTTGTGCACACATGCACACACTCACCAACAGGAAGTGATGTCAGTCCCTGTCACCTGGGAGACGGAGACGGTTGCTAAGATACCGTGACAGTGGGTTCTTGTTTCTGAGCTTTTCCTCAGCCTCGCTTTCACATGGACTCACACAGATAGACACTAGTCCCTCAGTGGCTGCTCCTCATCGCTCCCCTCTCTTAATCACTGGCTGGATCTCAGAGCCCAACTTAGCTTCACTTTATCCTCTCTTTATGCTCGCTCTCGCTCTCTCTCTTCTCATCTATCTATCTCACTATGTAGCTATTAGCAGTTGTCTGCGCTCATAAGTTATTCAGTATCTCTTATTAATGGCAAAAATGTTCACAGATTTTTATGGTGGTTTATAATGGTAAATAAAATCGTGGCTTTAAATCATCGTAGGCATTTGGCAAATGTCTGCCATAATAAAGCATTATTTTATCTTTTCCCCTTAAGTTACTACAGTTTTTTTTTGTTTTTTTTTTAGACTCTACATTAGTTACAATGCTGTGAAAAAGTATTTGCCCCCTTCCTGATTTCTTCTATTTTTGCATATTGGTCACACTTACTTGTGTCAGATCTTCAAAATTTAATATAAGAGAAAGACAGCCTCAGTGAACACAGAATACAGTTTTTAAATGATCATTACTATGGAAGGAAAACTATCCAACACCTATAATTACCCATGTGAAAAAGTAACCCCCCTCCCCCCCCAAAAAAAAATTAAAAAAAATAAAAACTTAATAACCTATTGTACCACCTTTAGAAGCAATAGCTGCAACCAAATGCAAATGTTAATCTGGTAATTATCACATACATATTGCATTTTTCTGTTATAAATTAAGATTGATTTCTTACAACTCCAAGATTATTTTTAATAATCACGCGGTCACATAATTTACTGATAGTTTTCTCATTATGAGATGGTAAAGATCCTGCAGCCATCGTGACGATAAAACATCTACAAATGTATTTTTCTTTGATGAATGCTTTGTGCTTTCATTCACAATATTCCATTCATTTTCTCTGGAGACATCTCAGAAAATCCTTAAAGAGCTCTGTGCCCTGAACCAAACCAACCAGCCGTGAGATGAATCACAACCTCGTAAAAAATCAATTCGCAGCAAAAGTGTATTTGAGAAAGAATAAAAAGCCAAAAGGTCCAAGGTCCATATCTTTTAAGAGGCAATGAGCAACTCATTCTTTAGATCTACCGCACTCCTCCGAACGAATGAGAATACATGGGGGGATTTACATAGCCAATCAGGATGCATGTACAAGAGCTGAGGCCTTTTTCATAAGTTTGATTTATCTTTTAGTTTGTGACATGTTGACCCCTTTGAAGCCCAATGATGCTCCAAAATTACAGATGCAAGCCACAGATGTTGATCGCTGTCCTGCTTCCATTAGGTCATGTTTTCACTCGTGCTTGTTGGTTGATTTGTTTGTGGGATTACTCAAAAGTTTGAACCAATGAACCGATTTGGATGAAATTTGGTGGGGTGAAGGGTGGGGAATGCCCAGGGAAGAAGGCATTAAATTTTGGTGTTGATCCAGATCCAAGAGCAGATTCAGCAAATTTTAAAATGATTTCTTAATGTTGCAGAATAGGGTGTTTTATTTTTTGTTGTGGTTGTTTTTTGTGGGTGGGTTCAATTTTTTTTNTTTTTTTTTTTTTTTTATCAGTTTCTTCAAAAGTAGCACACCAATCTCAATGAAGAAAAACCAGCATATTTATCCCATGATAGACCAGTAGGTATAATTGGTCCAGATTCAGATTCAAATTCAAAGTCGAATGGGTCTTGACAGATGTATGAGCTTTAATGAGTGCCTTTCTAGTTATCAGTTACTTTTCTAATCATAACAAGATGAGCTCATGCCTGAAAAGCACATATTTCACAGCAAAAAATGGCAGATTCCTCTGTTACAGCTGTTAACCGCATAACCTGTGAGCACAGCTCAACATCCGACTGGTGAAAAGTCAAGAATTGTTGTGCAGTATAAAGAATTCCACACTAAAATCAAATTTTTGGCTTTTACAAAAGCAAATTCAGCAATTCCACACTTACCCTCTGCATTTTATTTCTGATACATCTATGGATATAATAATGAAAATCCAGATGGTGACTTAATTGTGTTTTTACATTCAGAACCTGTTTCAGCTCTGTAGACTAAAATGCAAAGCAGCCACACTAATTCTGCCGCTTTCCTCACCTACAGCTTCAGTAAGAAACATCCCACAGCTGAACTCAACAGATTCAGGCTAGTACTCTGGGGGTTCTTAGACACGCTGGGAAATGTTGCTCAGTGTCCCATATATATACTAATCCTAACCATGTTTTCTGACTTTGTAGAGTGTTTACACTATTAGCCAAGGTCTAAGACTCCTCTGATTTCACTTTTTTGCAAATATAAATCCAGATTTTTACATCATGACATCTGATGTGTAATTGAAATTTCCTCAAAACTGTATGTAAATGATTAATATGCATTATGCATCAGAAATTAAAGAATTATCAGGTGGGGAAAAAAGTAAAAATGTTGTGGATAGGGGTGTAACTACAGCAAGTCCCAGAAAAAAAAAAAGGTAATAATTTTGGGGAAAGCACNTTTTTTTTTTTTTTTTTTTTTTTTGTTGTGTTCTACCATAACTGCTGAAATAGTACCTTGTCAGCACTACAATACAGTATATTAAAGCCTTATTGTAGAGGACTTTTGACAGTGGATGTTCTGTTGTGTCGAAGCAGGGAAAGCAGCTCTTATTACTAACATTAACGATGGATCTGTTATGTTTAGGTGAGACAGTAAATGAAATGCAGCCATTACTAATTAATGTTATTAGTAAACCTGTGCTTTTCCTGCTATGATGTCAAAATATCTGCTGGGAAAAGGATTATTAATATGTAGTAAGCAAATATCAAACTAAAATAAAGTAAGCGAGGCGGGTAAAATTTAAAATGTACATTAAAAAGTAAATCATGATCCTTAATCACAATTTAAACCTGGTAGTCCCTTAAACATCACAACATAAAGCATCTGAATATGGATATTTCCTGTAATATACCTGATATACTGTAGATTTTGACAGTTTGAAAAAGTGATTAAGTCGTTAATGCAGTAAAAAAAAAAAAAAGTGATTAAGTGCACTTAAACTCCATTACATCCCTGAACATAAACGTACGACCTTAAAGTCATAGCTGTTTGCCTGAGTAAGAGCATTAGTGGAGCAAAAACTGAAATATTTCTGCTACGTGTCAGTTGGTGTATGTCCCTGTTGTCTTCATTGGAAAGAATCAGTGGACATGTGGGGGGNGGGGGGGGGGGGGGAGTGGAGGTTGCTGTGGGCTGGAGGTGAGGATTATACAGCCTGGTGGCAGCAGTGCTGTTCAGCATAATGGGGTTTATGGGCCTGGGGGCAGAGTTTGTTTTACAGCCAGCCGGAGGAGGTGTCGACAGGACCGGGCGATGGAGGAGCAGGAGAGATGGCGTTATTATTAAGGCTGGCCATGCACAGAGGGAATGTGTTGTGATGGACCTGCTGGTAGATGAGTTTAGGCTGCACATGGAGACACGAAGAAGAGGAGGGTTGGGGTTGGAGGAGCATATAACACCTAAAATTGGATTTGTCTTCAGGGGCCTGGTGGTTGAGGTCCACTTGGCCTCGGTGTGGGAAGATCAATGACACTAGGCCTTAATAGATGCTGTTGCCAGATAAGGCTGCTTCTGATAAGGAGGTGTATTGGCTTTAGTGCTGCAGATACAAGCTTGGTTAACTCGTGTTTAAAAAAACTTATTTCTCTTTGTTTCCCTGTGGGTGAAAACAGAGTTAGGGAGTTTAGGCAGACAGAAGCGTCAGAGCCCTCTTTCAGCCCTCTTGCCAGTCACGACAGGCTGAATGTTCAATTTGGTATCACACAGGTTAGAATCTCTGCTACCGGTGGCGTGCTGTTTCACCATCAGATACGGATCAGGGCTCAGTCTGGTCCTGGGAGGCTGTGGCGAGTTCAGGTTTGAGATAGCGTGCGAGGGGTTGATGCAGAAATGGCAGGAGGAAGAAGGCAGGTGGCATGCTCTCAATAGTGCCCCACTTCCTCTCGCCACGGCGCAGAGATGGCAGAGGTTTCGCTCCAACATAGCAACAGCCATGGAGGCCCCGGGACCTGAACATAACCCAGAGCAAAGGGAACACCGGCGGATTTCTTCCCAGTATGCAAGCGCAGCTTGGTACAAGGCAGGACGAAGCCTCATCCACAGGGCAGAGGCAGAAATACTACACAGCAAGCGTTCTATCTTCATATGAGGCACATTAATCCTCACAGTGGCTCCCATCTTTATTCATTTATCGGCCTGTGGTGTCCACTCAATCAGTCAGTTAAAGGCTGGCCTGATGGAGCAAGCCCCCACGCACACCACAGCGAGGGAGGGAGGGAGGAGGAGGTTATACTCCTCACCATAGCCTGAGCCGACACTGCAGCACAGAGATACAAACAGAACGGGTTGGGGAGGAAGAGGAGGAATTGTGAGGAGCTCTTTTAAATAATCAGGCAGGGGTGGGAAAGAGAAAGAGAGAGAAAGGGTGAGATGAGACAACTGGAGGTGAAAAGAGAGCAGCCTTATATCGAGAGTGAGTGAGATTGAGAGCTTCAAACTGAAGGAGGGAGAGGGCAGTCAATACTAAGGGCGAGCGATGGGGAGAAAATCCAGGATGACGACAACACCTCCACAGACTACTAAGGTATGTATGTGAGAGAGACAGAGAGGGAGGGAAGGAGAAGAGGAGGAGGAGGAGGAGGAGGATGGGAGGTGGTGGTGGAAGTGGTGGTGAGTGTGTGAGAGTTGGAGAGAGGGAGGGATATCCACTGCACTGTTGTGTGACTGGAAATTTAATAGAGAGGGAGGGAGGGAGGGAGGCGGCAGGGGAGGGGAGAGGAGAAGGAGCGACGCAATGCAAAAACATTGCAAGTGAGAGCAAAAGCTGTTATTGGAATCAGACAACTGGGATATGCTGTGGACCATGCTACACCCTTACTGCATAGTGGGGGGGGGGGGGGGGGGNGTGTGTGTGCATATTGTGCACAATGTATAAAAGGGCAGCCAAGGCCATGCGTGGCGCGTTAAGGGTGAGCAGACCATGCAGAGAAACAGGTTGGCTATACCCTGTTGCTGCAAACAGGCTGGATATATAGGGGTCAGTCATTACCTTGTTCCCGTTCTAAATCATGCCTGCGTGTGTGACAGAGCCAAGCTGGAAGCAGAGCACGTGTGTGTGAGGAGTGTGTGTGTGTCCATGTGTGCGTATGAACACGTGTCTGTGATGGAGAGCTGGGGTTGAGGTGCAAAGATGTGAGAAAGAGCGATCCTTCGAGTCTCGATATAGAACGTTATCAATCCGACACTAATCACTCGTCTGAACACCCCCTCACACACACACATGCACACATCCATCTCTCTCTCTCTCTCTCTCTCTCCACCTCCCTCCCTCCCTCTTTCCTTCTGCTATCTGATGGACACACTCAACCACCCACCCACTCTTTCTCTCTCTTTCTCTTTCTCTCTCTCACACACACACATGCATACTCATAACCTCGTGTTAATATCCTGGAGAGGAAATCTGATTGACGAGCCTTGACCTTAACCAGACCCATGACCTTAAGCTGACCTTAATCCTCACCTCACTCGTCCCTTCATTATTTAAACACCCCTTATCCATGGGGAGGCTCTGGTAAACTTCTCATATATATATATATACAATCAATCTCTCCCCCAATCGTTTCCCTCCATCCCAGCATGTCAATCAGTATACCTGTGTGTATGATGGAAACTGCAAATCCAATGTAGCAGTGCTGCTGTACAGGTGGGGCTCAACACCATGTGTGCTTGAGCGTTGCCAAGGGAACCGGCCAAGCATCAAATGTTCCCTGTAACAAGCTGTAAACACCATCATCTTATTATAGAGATTATATGAGCATATGGACATATTGTATATGTGTGATTGTCCTTTTTTGGGAATAATTTAAGAAATTGAAATCGGAGCAGAAAATATGTAAATTTTCACATTATAGAGGAAAATTTATGCTTGGTGAAATAAGTTCATTGTAGTATTACTATTGATTTTGAAGCATCATAGCAATTATAAATTAAGATTTCTATTGAAAGTGCTGCATTTTTTTATTTTTTTTTTATTGTGTTTAAGGGTTTTGCCATTGTGGTCTTGTGTGTATTTACAGGGTGCAGCGTCAGTACATTGCAGCATAAAAATCAAATAAAATTAGTATAATATTCCTTTTATCATTTATCTTTGTTTCCATCCACCTGAAGATTTCGGAAACAAACCTTATTACCAGCGGTGGCGGCGCAGCACATTGAATCAATTTAGTGTGTGTGTCAGAGACAGAGAGAGAGAGAGAGCGAGAGAGAGCAGCGAGGGAGTGAGGAGACAGAGGANAGAGACAGAGAGAGAGAGAGAGAGAGAGAGAGCAGCGAGGGAGTGAGGAGACAGAGGAGAGAGAGAGAGAGGAAGGAGAGGGGAAGGAGACAGCGTCGGCGGCTCTGCAGTGGAATACACTCTTGTTATTTGTGGTCAGATCTCGGAGTAGCAGCATTCTGTGCGCGTCCAGCTTCGTTTCAGGACTTAATCTCAGCATCACCGCACACAGGTAGGGACCAGCTCCTGCTTTTCGATGACATTTACTTTCTGTAGCTTCATGCGCTTCGTCTCCGTGTGTGTGTGCGCGCGCGTCTGCGTGGCCGGTTTGTGCGTTTTGGCGTTACGCGCAGTAAAAACTCGTAATGCGCTGGAATGGAAATCCGCATCCATGACCTGATATGATGCGTGAAGTGTCCTCCGGTAAAGGCCTCCACGCTGCGCGGATCCGTATGTGGCTGTTATCCAGGAATTACACGTATGACGAGACAGAGGCGTGTGAGGGGAGAAATTGGGGGGGTTCAGTTTTTTCCCATCCGTGGCAAAATCCACAATTGAAACTTTTCTAGATCTTCAGGTTTTGTGGTGTCATGCATATTTTTTATTTATATCACAGGAGCCAGTTAGTTTAACCTTGGCAATATACAGGAGCATCTCATGCTGTTGATGGGGATTAATATTTAATCCGGTTAAACACAGTTTCCACTCAAATATACAATTAAGTCTCCTTAATCGGGACACTTGATAGTGTTAATATTTGCTTTTGTGCTCATTTACCCTCCGTGGCCCCTGCTGATGACCCCAGATTTGGAAGAAAATGCGCAGGCACCTTGCGGCTTGTGCGCGGTGGGTTCAGCTCTGATTCAGAGCCTGGGGCCCCTCCGGCTGAGAACAAGGAGCAGATAGATTAGGACTGATGAATGAAGATCTGCTGCCTCTGTCTGGCAACACAATGATACGGTTTATGGGAGGATTTAAATGCTAATGTGCAGTGTTTCAGAGAAATCCGGACGGCGGGGGAGATTGTTGGCAGTCTCATTGATGCGGAGCGGCTGGATGATCTCCTGAGTTTTATGATGGAAAGAATAAGTTATTAATGGGGTGTTGGAGGGTAAAGTGGGGCACTGGGGCAGGATTAGACAAGAGGTGAGGCAGGGAGGCGTTGAGAGCCCTCCAAACCTTCTCCTTTAAGCTCAATGAGCTTCTCATTGAGCTTAAAGGAGAATCAGTAATACTCCTTTGAGGCATTTTTGTTGTGGAAGATGGCTGGTGTCATTTTTTTTTTTTTTTNATTTTTTTTTTTTTTTAATTCCTTCTTGTCGATTAAGCTTCACTGTTTCACTACTTGCACTTTATGTCTTGTGATTTTACCCATTCACTGTGTTAGATTTAATGGTTGTTACAGTAGTTGTAAAGTTCTGCACCATCTTACCTCAATCATCAAGTGCAAGACCATGACACATGTTATTTATGAGCCCATGCTTCACAGCATATTCCTTCCATTAGGGCAAAATAGGCCTACAGACATAAAACTTTAAGAGGATGGTAAGTTTTTATGTTGTCTGTAAAAGTATGTATTTTATCTACTGCTATTGTGAGGTTTTAAAATGAAGAAAGAGCATCCTTCTCTTCTGCTGGATGCAACAGCACCAGTCACTGCAAGGCCCTGGCTTCACCAGAGGTTTGTCACATGATATCATATTTAAAGCCAAGGTTTTACAGCTCGGGGCAGCACTTCAAAATATCAAGACGTCTCATTGCTTCAAATGTGAGGCCAAAATGTCAGCGGAATTTGTTCATCCTGAACTTTGTCACTGCCTTCCTCCCACTCCCATCAAGCTGAGATGAATTCAAAGTGAGGCAGGTTACTAAAAGGCGGCCATTATGAGAATACAGCTGCCTGAGGAAAACAAAGTGGTTTATTCAGCATCTGTGATGTAGTTTTATAGATGTCGGGGTGTAAATTCCTACAAGCCTCATTCTGTGTTTGATGATGGAGAAGCATATGCAGGGACAAGCTGGATTAAATTAGCAAAGGCCTGGAGGAAGAGTGAATCTACCACATAGCTTAGTCAAATCTGCTTTTAAGTTCTGAAGGTGCAGAGTCATGACACCTCTTGACCTGATATGCATGTTATTAAAACTGAACAATGTCATGATTCACAAGGAAAGGTTAACTCAGATTAGTTAATGGAATGCAGATGGAATGTATTATTCAGGCTTATTCCCTCTTTAGGTACACTGCACCTGTGACAGGCTCCACATTTAAAAAATGTCTTTCTGGATGTTTGCGGCTTATCATTTTCTAAAGGACATTTGGGTGGATTTTATGAATTCTAATATGCTGTTTACCAAGTATGAAAGATGCGATTTTTTTTTTTCTTTTTATCATATTTTTACAGCACAGTAGATCCATTTTTATTCAGCTGACCTAGTGAAGAAGAAAAAAATGCAGGGATTCTCAACTTTTCCACCACCACCTGACGACTCTGGTTATCTTTCTAATTTTAGCTGTAAAAACTTAATTTCAACACATAGGCTCTCGTGTCCCAAAAAAAACCAAGCGTGAATCCTTCCTGTTGCAAATTAAGCGCCGGTTGAGCAATTTCAGTCATTTGAGGAATCAGGCCAGGCTGCTCTTTAATTTCCTAGGTGTACCACTTATGCATGGCCGACGAGCTTGATGAAAACAAGCAAGCAGGTTAACAGGGACATGGTAAATTACACCTGCACACCTGGCCTAGAGGGAAGGTGTAGCTTTGAGATAATGTTCAGCCCCCTGTTGTTGGTTCTACAATCCAGCACTGTTGGATTTGTAGAACCATTATGGAAAAGTCACAGCAAAATCCTCCCAAAATAAACACACAAGTAAGGGCGGAAGAGGAGCTTAGCATATAAATGACCACCCCTAAAATATATCCAATGTCAGGATTTGTGCATCTGTAATCAAGCCAGAATGCTTTCAGTCTGGTTAAAATGTAGTTTTTGTCCCCTTAGTCTACCTAAAAGAACAAAAGACTGCATTAATTCTGAGGGACGTCTGTGCTGCTCCATTAAAATGCAAGGAGAGTAACTGTTGCCCTAAATTTGGTGACTGCGTTTGTGTTTGCTTTGTGCGTGTGTGTGTATGTTTGTCTTGCTTTGTGCATGCATGCGTGTATATATGCACATACTCATTTGTGTGTGTGCAAGAGAGAGAGAGAGATTACAGATGACACTAAAACTCCTCTAATCAGGGCAAACTGGTAGCTGATCTCTTCATAGGGTGAAGGTGTCATTGATTGATGCCAGCAGCACTTGCTGATGTTACAGGTTAAGAGGTGAGGACAGAGTTGCTGACCAGCTATGAAAGGCTGAAAATTGTGGGAGCAACCTCTGGCTGTCCCTTAGTAATGCAATGCGATGAGTCCCATCTGAGATGCTGGGATCATATCACACATGCCACCACTGGCACGCAAGACAAGACAGGCCGAAACCAGGACACAGAGCTCTGAGATTCTGTTTTTCAGCTTGATATGGGACATTTTGAATCTTGATAACCAGGGTCTGGATAGTAAATGAGCACAGCAGAGATGTTAAGTTGCGTATGATGGAAGGGTGGCTATAATTAGCCATGATTGGTTTGATTGAGTCTCCAGTCCAGGCCTGGGTGTTGGCCCTTTGGGGATTGTGATGACTGTTCGGGCATTAATTATTGAATAATAGTTGGAAGAATGGCAATAGTTAATGACTCAAAATGAATGCTATAATCCATTGAATTGACATAATTAGAAATGGTGAGATTTCCCCTGAGGAATATATCCTCATCATGACCTAAAGTGGAGAAGGATGCCTGAAAATGGACTGACGCGGATTCTTTGCCCTCCCCCCTCATGATTTACTCAAAGCATTGGGAGCTGTCTGGGAGTGCTTAGCCAAATATTCAATCGTGTGTTAGTAAAGGTGGTCAAAAGTGGCCAGGCGGCTGCTCACTCGTGTCATCACAGTCGCTTGAGAGACTGAAGCGATCAAGGATGCAGTTCAGCTATCGTCAATTGAAGCGAGTTGGCCGGAGAACGCAGTCAGCCCAGCGTATCTGATATTGAGTTTGGCAAAGAGAAAAGATATTATCTACCTATGGTTACATTAAGTATTAGTAAATGCGATTGGGTAAGGATGACGGTCAAGCCTCAGTGACCAGCATGCTTTGCAGCTACAGCTGGCTTGGCTGCATCCAGGCACCGAGTCCTGAGGGAGTTTGTTTCGGGTCAGCGACAGCATAAGAACTCAATAGAGCACTGCAGAGTCAGGCTGAGGCCTTTCCTCTGTCTGCCTCGCTGACTGGAGGCACAACAGTTGTGGCATATTGATGCTGCTGATGAAGCTGATAATATAAATATTGATGATGTAGATGGCAAGAAACAGATTATGCTAGATGTTATTATAGACCTGATGATCAAAGTGTGATGCTTAACAGTTTTTTTTTTTTTTNTTTTTTTTTTTTTTTTTGTTATTCATTCCTTGTGATTCAACCCTGACAAACAGGTTGGCTTCCACAGCGCTCGCAGAGATCATGATGAGATGCCTGGAGAGAAGCGTGGGTGCACTGTCGCACAAGATGACACGTAATCTAACGTCCTTTTTTGGATCATGTTGGAGGTTGTCGTATGTTCGGGGCTAGAGGGGGGGTTGCTGATGTCATGGCGAGCTGGGGACTCCAGAGGAGGGCAATGAGACATGCCAGCAGTGTTCCCTGTGGGCCACTAAGAGCCACAGAGGAGGTAGTTAGTGTAGCTACACACCATTGCTGTGATAAATCACAGATTCTGCCGTATGGTTAGGACGATTACTCTCAATGCCATCATGTGAACCCATACATGGCTTCACTGTTTGTTTTCCAAATCCCCGGACACTCCACGATATATGTAGAGTTGTTGACTCAGTTGTACTGGATTATTTATATATTTTGCCCCTCTTGCACTTTTCTCCTGTGGTAGCTTTCGGATTGGGTGTTGCAGCAGTGAGGTGTTCAGGCTCAAATTTCGCAGTGTGCTGTTGAAACAATGGCCATTAATTGGAAAAGAGTAGGTGTCGTACTTTCCATACCTAAAGCCCGAGTGAGTCCTAATTTGATCTTGCAGGTTTTATCATAATGGGGAGCAAAGATCATGTCAAAGTTGCCAGAATTCTATTTGAATCCAAACATGCCTGTTAGCAGCATTCAGAGCCAATTTTCCTCTAAGCTGTGTGTCGCTTGTAACCTTTGTCTAATGATGCATCAAAGTGTTCAGATAATAATATATATTCCTGTCATTTATCAGTCATAGCTCCTCTTTGTCCATAGACAGCCGGTCGATACGGGAAGGTTTAGAAGTTTCTGGTGGGGAGAGATCACTCGATCCACTTTGCCATCACACCTCAGCATTTAGTGAATTGACACCCCACCTTGGGAGCGACAGAGCCGGGCTACAAATGCCCTAAGCCCCACCGACATGACAGAGACACGCAAGATGGTGAGTGGTTACTATGGCAGGTTACTATGGCAACCTCGGGTCTCCGTGAGAGCTTCCATTTCGCACAGCGTGGGAGAAAAGGAGAGAGAGAGAGAGAGGGGTGGAGATAAGAACCTGCAGAGAAGAGAAGGGTGGAGAAATCAGCAGAGGAAGGTGAGGTGTGGAAATAAATATGCCTTAGGTGTAGGAAAAGGGGGGGGAAAGAGGAGAAGATGCAAAGGAGAGATGGATGGAGAGGTAGTGTAGAAGAGGGGTGAGGGAAAAGTGGTGAAAGGGTGTGAGATGGGGTGAGTGAGGTGTGAGAGGAGCAGATTGGAGGGCAGGGAAGATGATCATGTGACCCGTTAGGTCTGCTTCCGTGCACATGGTGGAAGATCTCCACACACAGCCTGCATCTTTGTAAACGTGCACGGTGTGTTTTTCACTCCTCGTCTTTCCCTTCTTTCCCTCTCTCTCTCTCTCTCTCTCTCTCCCTCCCTCACCTCTCTTATTTAGTTGGCTAAGCACTNCTCTCTCTCTCTCTCTCTCTCTCTCCCTCCCTCACCTCTCTTATTTAGTTGGCTAAGCACTCGTCTGAGAGACACTGTCAGTCTTGGTGACTGGTCTCCATGGAGATGTCCATCAGTCAGTCTGTGTCTGTTTCGTGGGCAAAGGCTTATCGTGTTTGTCAGTGTGAGTGTTTATCTGTCTGTGTATTAGTCAGTGTGTCACTCAGAGAACGCTGGGGCGAGGCCTGAATGGACGAAAGCCAAGGGACTGTTTGCTTATCACACATGCATATACACACCACTTGTTTGTTTGGATAAAGACGGCATCAAAATACAAAACTGTAAAGCCTTACGTACAGTCGAGCAATTTACAGCAATGGAGATCCACATTCAGGTAGACGTGGAGGTAAAGCAGAGTCAGCATGGAGCAGTAGAGGAAGAATTGTAACGGTCCTTATTCTAAATACCAGTGTAGTACTCCTTTGGAATAAAGGGGTGGACCCAATATAGTTTGACTTTTCTTTAACTTTGAAAACTCCATCTGTTAACACCAAAGTGGCTTTTGTACAGCAGCTTGTTGGAGTAAAGTGCACTTAGTGGTGGGAGAGATACTCCAATTCTTTACGTCCGCTCAAGTATCAATACCATACTAGAAAATTACTGAATTACAAGTAAATGTCCTACACTGGCATTTTTACTTCAAAATAAATG
The DNA here is from genome assembly GCA_014773175.1 of Lucifuga dentata. Lineage (NCBI taxonomy): Eukaryota > Metazoa > Chordata > Actinopteri > Ophidiiformes > Bythitidae > Lucifuga > Lucifuga dentata. Next base: position 53,295 of record VXCM01001724.1, read on the forward strand.
AGTACAAGCAGTTGTGGGGATAATCCTTGTTTTGTGATTAGCTGAAAAAGCAAAGAAAAGAAAGAAAGTAGGAAAGAATCAATAGCAGCAGAAAGAATAAAAGAAATCAGGAAAGAACCAAGGGCAGGAGAAGGGAAGGAAAGATATAAGGAATGAAAGGAAGATGTCAGTGGTTTTTAATAATCTTATCTCAAATCTCTTATCTTACCACTTAATATGCAAAGTACTGTAACTGTAACAGTCAGCTAGTATTATGTTACATATTATAGTACTTCAGTAAATAGTGGAGAGTTGCACACTTTGGCTAAATAGTGCGCAGCATAAATCCTCTCAGCAGTAAACATGACAAGATGATTTACACCCAAATGAATGAACAAATACACAGGAACTCTTTGTGAGCATTAAAAATGTATCTGTATTGTAAAGATGTTCTCACATCTGAAATTCTGTTAAACTAATGCTTTTTACATACATATTTATATTTCTGAAATTTTTTCAGTCTATATTCTGGGAAGCCAATGAGAAAAAAAATTGCGGCATTTCACTAAATCACTTGCCGTAGTTAAAGGACCCTACAAACCACATATTCGTGATTCGTGATATTCTGTAAATAATTCAATAGTGTCATTGTTAATTATATTTTTATTATTCTAAATGCAGCCATTGGTTTTTATTAATTCCAGTACTATGTTAAATTAACTTGCAGAGAATTGAATGTGTGTGTAAGTGTGTGTGAGCTCCTGTCGCTGATCCTGTACAGTGAATATCTGTTTAATTGTAGAAATCTTGTCACTGTGTGAGGATGCATTTGAATTCTTATGGTGCATTCCAGTGCTGGTGAGAGGCTCGCAAATCTGAGATGTCTGATATTGCACTCACAGACTATTGTTGGAAAAATGAAAACAGACACACACACTCAGCAAACATGGACTTGATGAAAAGCAGAATGTCGCTCTGACAGCTTCTCACATCAGGATCAGTGCTGTTATGCTCTTGTTATATAAAGGTGATTGTAGAATGATGACTTTAATGCATGAATATCGAAGGAGGAATGAGAAAATGGCAGACTAGCAGAAAAAAGTAAAAATAGTTTATTTTTAGAGAGCAGATACCTCTGCCAAGACCAACAGTCCTCTGATATCACCAACATAAATCCAGTCTTTTCCTGTCATTATCCTGAAATCAGATTTATCACGCTAAGATATTGTACAGTATTCCAGACATTTTCCTTTAGATCTATATCCATAACTGCTGAAAATAGAGTATGTTAAAACCATTTCATACTGCTGAATCAGCATCGTCTTAGCCACATGCTCACAACAGTTACATGTCTCTAGTCTTAATGTACAGTGAAGTCATAAATGTGATCCCTGTCTGAGCTTATGTTTTAGTCCAGATCCAGATATTGATCTGGATCTGGGCTAAATTGAAGGATAGTCCATCACAGGATGCCTGAATTTTTCATTCCGATTGGTGTCTTCGTTATCGAGAAACTGACAAAAAGTTTGACAATAACCTATTCTTCAATGGAAAAGAAAGTGAAAAAAGATCTGGATTTGGATCTGCCTCAATATCTAATCAACTCTTCCTTGACCCAAGTCCCACCAATCTGCATATTTCATCAAAATCACTCTGTTTGTTTTTAGATACACACAGCAATGAAAACATGCCTACATGGTGGCTGTAATAAAAAAAAAAAAAAAAACTAACACCCATGAACAGCTTGAATGTATTGTGTTATGTTACCTAAAAAGCAAAGTGTTCTTATTACAGATGCATGTCCAAAAATAATACATTACTTCTGAAAATGACCAAAAACCAGAAACAATATCTTTGTTCCTTCAAATATCAAAGTAATTTGAGCGTAAATGAAAGTAATCATCATGCCCTAATGAGCCGAGCGATGTCTAAGATTACGCTACTGATGGCAGTTTTGTTAAGGTCACCAGCAAGTGTAATGGAATACATTTTTAAAGTAACCCACCTGACCCTGGTACAAACACTTAAAGACAAAATCTTGTATCTTTCACTCTGAGCATAAACCGACCCCGTCAAAGAAATGCCACCAAACACGAAGTCACATGGAGTCAGTGTTGACATGCAGGAGTTTGACCTCAGGAAAGAAACACACACACACACTCGCCTCCTTTCTCCTGAGCAAAAAGAGAAGGAGAGGGCAGAGAAACACCGAAATGCAAAAGCAAGTTCTCATCTCCAAAACAGCTGGGAGCAACAAACACTCAGCTCGGGAATGCTGGGAAAGGTTTTCGACTCACCCCAAATTGTGCAGTTTACATTGCCGCGTAAATGGCTGAGTCGTGTTTTGATTAACTGTTGGTTTCTGCTTCCCCCTCAGTGCACAAGAATGAGTGTATCAACACACTAAACAACTTTACAGATTAATTGTTTGGGAAATCAGCATCACGACCAGGCAGCGCCACAGAGCGGACAGTAATAACCGGATTTCATTTGATGTTGAAAGCTTGCATAGTGAAGATGTTAACATTAAAAAGTCTTTTATCCCAGCGTGTAATGACAAGTGGTATGAAGCTGCCAGTTAGGGATTTGAACATGTGGGGTAGGTAATGTAATGTCTGTTAATGGGAGTGCTTTAGCAGGGTGATGAACACAGTGACTTTTAATCTGCTGCTCTGAAGGGGAGGAGGTCCACGCTCCTGTAGGAGCAATTCTGAATAGATCAGGGTTTCTCTCTGCATCCTGCATTCTAATGAGATCGGCGGCGCATCCTAGACATTTTGAGTGGGTAGGTAGAAAGGAGATGGAGACAGTGTGCGGAGCTGCAGCAGGCACTGCAAAAAAAAAAAAAAAAAAAAAAANTTTTTTTTGTTTGTTTGTTTAGGATGATTCAGTCTTTTTCTTAATTGTCCAAGGAAAATAATCCACCATATACATCAGATTATTAGATTTCTTTCAGGATGATTTAAGATGAGGAACAATCTTAAAAAAATTTTATAAGTCATTTTGCTAAACCTAAAATTCCCTTTTTCTTAAAGTGGGCATAAAATACAAATTTGTTTATCTAATTTTCTTGTTTATATTATTTTCATGTAGGGATCCATTTTGAAACCTGCTTTAAAGTGCAAAATACATAGATCCATTTCTATTCTCTGTTGCAGCACCACTGTACACAATGAATGAACACAGGCCAGTTTTTTGTGTACTGTCCCTTTAAGGCATGCTCTGTTCTGACTAGTTAGTCACGTCTGGCGTAAGCTGGCAACATATATGCTGACCAAACATGAGCTCGCTAGCCTCATACTTCAACAGATTGATGTTAAAATACCAAAAAAAAAAAGTATAATTTGTCCCCTTTAAAGCAAGTGAAAAAGGATCAAACTGTTTATAATACAAAGCAAGTTGTTTCATATGTGCTGAATCAGCATCTTCTAGAAAAATCTTCTACATTTGATGTTCATGTTTTACATTAATTTCTCTGTAAACAAAAAATGATGCTTCTAAAACAGAATAAAATTGCACAGTTTCCACAAGTATTAATTTGCAGTCTAGTTTTCAGACATAACTCCTTATCCAGAGTCAAGCAGCTTTAACTTTTATAAAGATTCATTACTTAATATCAAGCTAATCAGTTTTTTATCAAATAGTTTTAATGTCAGACGTGTTTTGTTGTGACTAGATTTTTTATTTTTACTATGACATGAGTGGATTTTTTTTTCTTTACTTTTTTTTTTTTNCTTTTTTTTTTTTGCTTGATTGTAGAATATTTTTTCCTTTTTTCTGTTCTAGATAAGAGTTGTTTTTTTTTTTGTAGTATATCTATTTGATAAGGATAAACCATAATTAAAATGCCAAACACTATATGTTGGTTTCAGTTATGCTGTTTTCAAATAACGAGATCTAACTGTAATATCACTCCAATAACCAAACTACACATAATATATTTTAATCACAAACTGCAATAACTTGGTGTACCAATTAAACGCTTATAAGATGTGAGAGTTTCAGAGCTTCTCATGCTAACAAACATCCTGCCGTGAGGCCATAATAACAGGATTAATAAATTACAGGGGAGGAAACTGGGGAGGAATTTTGCTCTAATTAATAGTTTATCAGTCAATTATAAGCTCCATTGACCTAGTTGTACATACAAGTTAGGACTACAAGATAAAAGCAGTAATTCTTTTCTAAAGCGATAATAACCCTTATATAGAATCAACAAATTTCACATGTGATAATGATTATGATTGCATTATGAATTTATTACAACTAGAACACAATACCATGAAAAAAACGTGGAAAGGAGAGGGTCATAAATTCTGTGTTCTGTATCGTGTAGATAATGGCAGACTAAAATCAATGTAATCTTCTGAAGTTTGTTTGGCAGAGATGATTTTATTGCAAAGAAATATTGACGAGTTTATAATCTCTCTGTAATACACTGTAATGCACTTTGAAATTCCAATTAAATGCCACTTTGATGGCGTCTTCTTTCATAATTTGATGTATTTTCATTTAAAATTGAAAGTTGAAGCAGGCATGACGATGTGTGTGTGTGTGTGTGTGTGTGTGTGTGTGTGTGTGTGTGCAAATTGTGTAGCTGTTTCAAGTTTGTTAAATGTTTTTTCCCACCTTCCTTTAATTTGTATTCACTTCTGTACAGTGTTAAAATTAATTTACAGACCTTTGACTTAACAGCCACATAAATTTAGTTTAAGAGTTGCAAATTGATTATCATGTCCTACTGAAATGAATGGAAATTGATGGGAATATATATATATATAAGAAGTTGATTGAAAAAGATTTTAATAATGTAGATCAAAAATATCTCAGCAGGAGTAATTCAAAGCAAAATTCTGCATGCTACTTATTATATGATAATAAATCATTTTCCTTTCAAACACCTTTTTAATGGTTTTCCATTAAAACAAAAATATCCAATATATATCTTAAACAGTTCAAATAAAGTGTGGTAATAAATCATTTTAATTATAAAGTGCAACAATTCTATCCATGATGCTCTTTGTAAAGTAAATCTCTGAGATATAAATATAGTCAACAAATGGAGGTGATAACCAACAAATCTATTCGTAAAACTTGTGGAAACCATGATGTTTTAGTTTGTTGAATATGTTAGAGGAAATATGAGACAGATGAGACCAAGTCATTGTTTTGCAAGGCTTGGTTTTTCAGTCTTGATTTAGATGTATCTACAGCAGCTGATGTAGATCCATCATGGTTTATAGCTTTTGCTTTTGCTTAGCTAAGAAGTCCTTTGATATGAATTCCATACTTCATTATGGTTTATAATAGCACTTCTCTGCTCTGTGAATCCATACCGAACCTTAACAAACCAGACATATTCGTGCTTTCCGTTCAGCTCAGGTTTTGTTTCAACTGAAAAAGAACCACCTGGGTTCTGCTGAGTATGAGGGGAAGCGACCTGTATTTTTACTTTTAAACTCCACTGTGTCCCCAAGGAAGGCTCGGCTTGTCATTGGTGCGATTCAGCACCATAGTGAGAAAACAGCTCCAGCTCAAAAGCCTCAGTGTGCTTCAACCGAAAGTGCTTGTCAGATCGATGGGTAGCATCAGAAACCCACTTTATGACACTCAAATTAGTGGAACTGAGTATGACCAAATGTGTAACTTTCTAAATCACGCCCATTTCATGCAGGTGTGATGAGGTGTGGTAGTGCATAGAGTTTTAGGTTCTCTCCAAAGCTCTTTTTTTTGTCTTTCCACCATTGTCTGTACTTCCTTGTCCCATGCCGTGAATACCTTAGAGGAGAGACTTGAAAGAGAAAGTGTGTGCCGTTATCCCCATTTATATGATTCACCCTCCCCTCTCCATGACAGCAGGCTTTTCACCCCACCTTCGAGTGTGGGCATTCTGACCAGGTATAACATTGTTGCCTACTTTGAATGATGCATGCTGAGGCCTGTAGAGTTTCATATTTATGCGCAGGACAAAGTAGCTTTGCAATATTAAAGCATATCAGAAAGCTTTTGAATGTCGTATCACATTTGTCCATGTAGCTCATGTCTTTGTGGATAAAATATCTGGTCTTCATCGTGCGTTGCAGGCTTTTTCCATCAAAAATATAATAAGGAAGCTCAGCTGACTTAGTTGAAATCATCAGCAAGGCCCCCACCACTATTCNCCCTCCAACTAATTACTCAATACTGACCATTTAATGACATCAGCTGTCAAATATTAATTGAGTCAACATGTAGGCAGCCTCAGTTATGTTTCCACATAAATGTATACTTGTGGGGAAAACACCATGTGAGATATCAGGGAGAAAAATCAATATCAAGAACAATGGTTGTGTTTTCACTTGAATCTGGAAGCATGGCATAACACACACCCTGTCCTTACATCCCTGTCGACGGAGGAGTTATCGACTGGCATCATTGATTCACCTGTGCTAACAACGTCTCGAACCCGGTGTAGAATATTTCAGTAACCTGGGGGGTTGTCTCCCTCCCCTGGGATCCAGACACAAATCAGGTATTAGTGAGGCACCACAAAAGATGTTAGTACCCTATTAGTCACACTGCTAACAGTGTGTGCCATGTGCGTGTGTGTGTGTGTGTGTGTGTGTGTGTGTGTGTGTGTGTGGGCAAGTGACGTCAGGGCTTCATTCACAGCAAGGCCAGTGTCATCCAGCTTTCTTTCAGAGCCTGGGGGTGGGAGGGGAGACAGAGTGGAGGAGGATGAGAGAGGAGACAGAGGGAAGGAAGTGGGGGAGTACAAGGCTTCCTCTCTCCCATCCAGCACAATACAACTCAGTGGCAACCCCCCCACTGCTCCCCATTTAAAGACTATTCACAAGTACTTCTGTCATAGCCTGTATACCCGCCCCCCATCCCCCTCCGCCATCATTAAAAAGAAAACACTGTGCGTGACTCGGCTGATCTGCGGAATAAGACACCTCAGAGCTTCTGTGTTCTGATGCAGAATTTCCCTTTTCATTTTTTAAAAGCTCCCTGGTCTTTCATCCCAAAGTCAATTTTGCTTGGCAGTTTGTCAAATGCTTTAAAAGTGTATAAGTGCCAGTGAAGGGTGTGAGCTCTAAGTGTGATAGACTACCCAGGGACCAGGATGAAGCTGAGTGTGAAGGAAAAATGAAGCTGGAAATGAAGCAGATTTGGCTAAAAATGAGCCAAATACCAGACTGTGGAAGGTCTGGTTAGGATTATCATGGTTGATTTTGATGCAACTGTGATTATTAGTGTGATTACTGTGCTGTAGTGATTATTGTGATTAGATTAGGGTGTTTCATTGTTACAAATCTATATTTTACGTATTTTGCACATTTTTGCTTATGCGGTTGGGTTTATATTTAGTTTTGCTTTTGTGTTTGTCATTCTGCATGAGCTGCTTTTTTGTCCCCTGGTTGGAACAAACAAGAGATTGCAGACTGAGGAAACGTCTACATAGTGAAAATATAGCGGTTCTTTTATGTTAACCAGCAGACACTGAGGGTAATTGTATTAGTGCTGATTTATCATATCCTAAATTTGTCTGCTACTTATGAGCTGTGCTGCGTGGAGATCACACTCATGATAGAGAGTCGTGCCTCGACCGGGAAGGCCTGGAGAAATTAATGTCTGGGAAAGTGAAAGACCTCATCGCAGACTCCTACTTGATTGTATTGTGGTCTGTCATATTCCCTTTTAATAAGAATCAGTGAAATGAGACTGATTTGGTTTGGTGCTTTGTGTTTAAATGCATTTAACTAGGAGGGTTTGGAAATATGAATTATGACGGAGTTGATCTTGTATTTAGAGGGAGATGGAAGATTTGTCTGTTAAAGTCTCAAAGTGGAAATCTTGAAGATTGTTTTAAAGGGGATATATTATACAGATTTCTGTGTTGTTATTTTCATTTAAGAGTCTATTCTGAAACCTTTGCAGTGCTTTAAAGGACCATTCAACCCAGTTTGCATGTTTGAGCCTAATATATTAAATTTTCATACACGTAAGGTTACTGACAATCATTTCCCAAAGGATAAAACTGTATTTGAGCTTTCCTGATATTTTGCAAAACGTCTTAATCTTTCAAAATCAAATCTTCAAGCAATACACCCACCTTAAAAATCGATGTTTCACCTGCTAATAGTTATGCAGCCTTATGAAGACACGGTCATTTAAATTTTCAATAAATGCAGGTCTTCTTTTGGGACTATATTCCCTGGTGGAGACATACATTCACTCTGTGCNTTTCAATAAATGCAGGTCTTCTTTTGGGACTATATTCCCTGGTGGAGACATACATTCACTCTGTGCATTTTATTGCGCTTAAACGCTAAAATTACAAAACTTTGAAAAAAAACCTGAATATATGTCTTGTTCACGATGATGGATTACCTATCCCAAAAACATTTCAAGTATCAACAAGTTTATTTTAACAGCATACCTGAATGAACTGAAACCAATGGTGGTAGGAAAAAATTTTAACTCACCATTCCAGTAGTATGCATTGGAAAATGATTGTCAGTAATATTACATGTATGAAAAATGAATACATTAAGCTCAAATATGCAAAATGGATGGTATGGTCCTTTAATATGCCACACATTGATTCACTTCTGGTAGTCCGTTACTGTAGCATTGTTGTGCCCACTGAGGGAAACTATTTAACGTACTGTCTCTTTAAGGGCTCCTGAAAAGCCAGCTCTGTTCTGATTGGCCAGCTGTGTCAGGCCTAAAATGGTAACACCCACAGTCTGCAAAACTCTTTTGCTGGCCAAACTCTTGCTTGCTAGGTTTGTACTTTGTGAGTGTATCTAATTACATGTGTAGGCAGGTAAATTTAAACATGTTACATGTTGATGTCATCATGTTAGGGAAGTAAAGGTCTAGACAAACACAAAGCTTTCAGGGTAGTTTAAGGATGTATGAATTTATCTTACTGGATACATTTCTGGATGCAAGTTTTGTAAATTTGACAAAGTATAAAACATACTTCCTACTATATTGTACTATAAAAATGAGACAAAATGCCAAAAAGTATAATATGTTCCCTTTAATGAAACTGATGTAGCCGGATGAATATGAAATGTAACCATAAGTTGAACCTCTACACTGTGATTTCAAATGTAGTTTCCCAACTTCTTCACCTTCCAGGCAGTTGTGTTTTATGTCCTATTTGAATTACTCATAGTGCTCATAACTCATTTAAACTCAGTTCACTTAAGTTTTCACCTTTAAAGCTGCTAACATTACTTACTTTTGAGATAATTACCTTTTACCTTTCAGTGTGCACTCTGTTGCTAATTTATTAGGTACACATGTACCCAATCCAATACAATCCAATAAAACAGCCCAGCAACATACGTACTTTTGTAATAATAATCAGTTTGTGTTGACACTATGTAAGAGAGGTGGTGAATCAATTATATGTTTTATATATTTATATATTTATATTTTTGAACAGAACATTAGAACTACCTCGCAGCATAAGAAACATGATTGTATATTTTATTGTACTACGTTGGATTGCTGAATTGCAGAAACATTTATTATTTTTCGTGTCCCATTTCTTGCTAGTCACTAACCTGGTAAGTTGTCCAATGGGATACTACCCAGAAGCATATTGTACTCCTTTAAAAATTGAATTTGGGGACTGGATGAAGTAAATGGCTCTGTTCAAAACAGGACTTCACTTTTTCTCCAGAGACATTGCCCCCTAGCGATGCCGCAAGGTGCCAAGACTGGGTCATTTTGCAATTGTGAGCAGACATCCACTCATTGCTTTTGGCATTCATACTGAAGTGGGAGACAGACGGGTTGGAGGGAACCAACAGGCAGGAGGTGGATCTGGGTTCTGTCTTGGCCTCTTCATCACCCCTCTGCACAATCTCCATCCCTCTCTTAAGCCACTATATAGTACAAGAATTCTTCCTGTTAACAAGCAGCAAGTTCAGGCAATTGTTTGCAAGCTTTTCACCAAATCATTTTGATACTGTTCTTGAGGCAGATATTAATGATGTTTGGATTGATACAGCCATTGATACAGACTCTTTTTCATATCATGGAGGTAAATAAGACATAAAAATTCTCCACTGAAAACCACACATTAAATTAACTTCAGATTAAAGGGAGCACCTTAATTTCAAAAATAGATGTTGGCCATACACTTGCTTGTCTGGCTTGTACTTAGTGGGCGTGTCTGCCAGGTTGTGTAAACATATTTGGGAAGTAAAGGACGAATCAAAAATGAAGTTTTCAGGGCAGCTCAGGACCTGTGGGTTTGGTTTACCAGATGCATTTAACTTCGAGTCTTCCAACTTTGACAATGTTTTAAACATTCTCCTTACTATATTGCACTATAGAAAGGAAAACCAAATGAATAATATGTCCCCTTTAAGGGTTTCAGACAATAGTATTGATTCAGTAAATATACAGTCAGAACAACTGGATCTTATCCATTATAAAAGAGGTGCCCAACATTGATAGATATTTAATACAAGACCAAAATGGCACTCACAAACAGATGAACTAGTCTAACTGAAGTATCAGCACCTACCATAACTGTGATGAGGAAAGTTCAGCGCTCTATCCCGCTGCACAGTGGACCCAATGAGCTTTTTTTCTTTTTTTGGCAGCTGCATGAGCTGCCATCTTGGTGTATGCATAGTCATTATTGATGGGCTTCCATGCTGATCTGAAGACAGGACACCGGAGAGAAGGAGCACACTCTGTCTGTTCGACCGGCCATTTGTTCGACTGCCTGTCAGCTCGTCTTTCTGGCTATCTGTCACATCTTTCTGCTTCTCTCTTTCTATTTTTATCAGCTAGAAGAGTTTTCTTTAAACATATGCTTCATACTTCATTTGTCATTAATGTACTCCACATTTAGTAGCCATTTTGGTCACTTGGTTAGTTTTCAGAGCTTATATTTCATTCCGAATCCCTTCCCATCCCTTTGCATTATTGTTCCGTGGTCACAAGCAGGGTTTTGTTAAAAGGTAAAGTTGTCTGTATTCATTTGTGATTGTCATTTGTGGCTTATGCAACTCTATCATGAAAAGCAGCTAGTATCAAAGAAACATATGTTAAATGCAGATATGGTCTTTTCACTGCTTCAGCGCTTTGGCAGGTTCATCATTGCAAATTCATCCTAAGATGCACAAACCTTTATTTTAAATTCTTTTCAAGATTCCAAGATTTCCAAATATATCAGATGTGTCAGACTGACTTACAGGGAAATGTGCATAAAATGAAGAAGAAGATATCAAAAATGTAGCGTTTGATGTAATCATGCAGATTAAAACGTGGCAGCTTGAATTTTAATATTTCGCAGAACAGAGAATATAATGTATATGTAATATTGTTTAACAGTGTGAGAAAAATGTTTTATGAAACATTAAAGCTACTCAAGGGACATTGAGAATATTTTGAACGTTATCGGTTGAGATTTAAGGGAAAAGAGCATGAATTAATGTTTTTCTGACATTGCATAAAACATGTCTCTAGTGGCCTTCTGTAGATCACCTGCTGGATTTTCATAATTTAGACAACTTTTGACTCTATTACAGCAGCAACTAAAGCTTATTTTCATTTTTACTCTATTATTCTTTGGATTTTTACACTAAAAATCCTGTATTTCCTCATAGCTTCATGGATGAGCTTCATCCAACTAATAATTTTTTTTTTTTTTTTTTTTGCATGGGCTTTCTCTGTCTATGATCCAAATAGGGCTGTGCCATATCATATTGTTCATAATATGGTGTATTTTTTTAATATGGCTAAAAAGTCGTCATATTGGGATACTGACAATATTGCGGCATGATGACATGTTGATGAATTTTTACACCGCATGCAACAAGAGCAAGGCTAACTGCCAAAAATGGGATCACAACAAATTTGTTTAGTGCCTCAAGCAGAAACACCTGGGTGTATACCAAGAAAAAGTCACATGAGGACTAGAGCCAAGCAGCTGATTTTTTACCCAAAAGCAATCAAGCATGGTTGGAGCGTTAGCTAGTTGCCCTCCTTGTGACAGAAAAAGCAATCGGTGGATGGAAATTAGCAAAGCGATGACTTTTTGTCAGCAGTGACTTGTGATGAATGAACAGTGTTAGCTTAGCCGCTACGCTCGCTTTAATTGAGTTAGTGGTGTTGTGATGTTTAAAGGACCATACCACTCATTTTGCATGTTTGAGCCAAATCTATCTATGAAGACAGTTTCTCTTTCTGTCTGTGGCACCATTATCTCTAGAACCCGGCACTGTATGAAGTTGAAATTCGGAAGGTTCATTGCTCAGCACTCAAGGGAGTGCAGTGTCGCGTGTGATGTGCAGTGTCACGTGTGACGTGCAGTGTCACGTGTGAAGCTATTTGGATGAGCAGTTCTCGAATTGAGTTGTGCTGGTAAAAAGTATGGCAGGATACGCTCCAGGCGCAGTGGCAGGATATGCTCCGGGTGCGACAGCAACAGTATATGCTCCACTCCACAGGCAATAATGGCAGGCTGCGGCGCACACCTTAAAGTCCGGCCCGGTCTGAACAGCCACGTTTTCAATGGGCACTGCGTATATTCAATTTTCATACACGTAAAGTTACTGACAATCATTTCCCAAAGAATAAAACTATATTTCAGTTTTCCTGATATTTTGCAAAATATCCTAATCTTTCAAAATCAAATATTCAAGTGATACACCCACCTTAAAAATAGATGTTTCGCCTGCTAATAGTTACACAGCCTTATGAAGTCACGGTCGTTTAAATTTTTCCATAAACACAGGTCTTCTTTTGGGACTATATTCCCCAGTGGAGGCATACTGTGCATTCACTCTGCAAGTTTTTTTTGCACTTAAATGCTAAAATTACAAAACTTTGAAAAAACCTGAATACATGTGTTGTTCACAATGATGGATTACCTATCCCAAGAACTTTTCAAGTATCAACAAGTTGATTTTAATAGCGTACCAGAATGAACTGAAACCAATGACGGTATGGAAGGTAGGAAAAACATTTTTCAATTCACCATTCCAGTAGTATGCTTTGGGAAATGATTGTCAGTAACCTTATGTGTATGAAAATTGAATATATTAGGCTCAAACATGCAAAATGGTGGTATGGTCCTTTAAGTGCAGCATTGTTGAAGCTATTCAGCACTGGAGGGCTCATCAAAATCCCGCCAAAGATCCCTTAAGCCAGCAATTTTATTTGATGAAACTATTTATATTAATTACTATCATTAAGTGAATCTGAGTTATTGTTTACAACTTAAAATATTTCAGAATTTAGTTGTTTATATTTTTTACTGAAGGGAAAGACTATTGTGCCTACTTTTACCACCTATTAATTTTTACTGGTGTTGTTACAGTTTTCCAGTGTTGCATCCTTCTGTAATCACCAATACAACATTGTTCAGTGTTACGTTGTTGATATCGACTTAAATATCGTTATCACAAAAATGCCTTGAGCTATCATATTTTAAAGGTCCATACAGGTGGTTTTTGTATATTTGAGCCTAGTAATATGCATTACACGTTTCCTTACTGCTAACCATTTTCCAAATCATAAATCTTTCAAACATCAAATGTGCAGCTGCTACACACACACACACACACACACACCTTAAAATTCAATGTTTCACTTGTTATCAAGTATGCCCAAATGTAGAAGTCACAGTTGTTTTAATTTCTCTCATAAAGGCAGTCTTTTCTCCTGGGATTATATTCCCTAGTGTAGACATACTTTTTCTGCCATGTAGCTCCATGTTAGATTGATTAAATTAAGTAACTTTGACAAAAATAAATAGATAAATAATGGCATGTTTTTGCTGTGATGGAGTACTTAATTATGTGTGTGTGCGCGTGTGTGTGTGCGTGCACTGGAATGAACTGAAACCAATGGTTGCCTCAAAAATATAATTGCTAGCAAGCTTTTTAAAATGGTTGGCATTAATGAAAAGTATATGTGGATAGTATTTGTTGGGCTCAAACATACAAAACCACCGGTATGGTCCTTTAAGGTGCCACATTCAACTCATCCTTCCTGCCATATTACACTATAAAAATGTGAGAAAATAACAATAAGCATAATATGTCCCCTTTAAACAATTACTGAATTGGTTGTCAATTTTCTGTTGATCAACTAGTTGATAAATCGTTTCATCACGAGCTCCAAGGAACAATCTCAGAGGACCCTGACCTTTGCCCTTATGATTTATGTTTGCCTGTCATTTATGATGACAAACTGACATGCACTTTATTTTACTGTTAATCACTCTGGATCACGGGATCATCATCAGTGCAGAACATGTAATTCACTGTAATGCAGCGTCATGGATCTTGGAGTTTTGAGGTCACACACACGCTCACATCTAGTTTGCAGGATCTGGATACGAGTGTGTGCAGGGTGCTAATGAGGGAGGAGGAGGCAGAGGAGGAGGGGGGTGGATGTGGAATTGGTGGGATACAGCTGGACGGAGTGGGAGACTGTGGTGAATAGGTAACCATGGTAACTCTGTTGGCTAAGATTTGAATGCAAAGAAAGAGAGAGAGAGAGGAGAGGGAAAAAGGGGGAAAGGAAGCTGCAGTGTGTCTGAAAGAGAATGAGAGGGGGTTAAGGGTTAATATGCATCAGTGTACCAGGTTAATCTTTTATCAAACTGCGAGGTCAGCGCAGCATTTACCCCCGCCAGACTGGACACTACATTACAGCGCACAAGCGGAGAGAAAATGGAGGTCCAGGAAATTTGTAACAGCACCAGAAGGAGCAAGGAGGTGAATTCGCAAAATAGTTCGCAGAGAGGAAGAGGCAGTTCCAACTTTCATTGGAGGAGATGAAAGATAAGGAGGAGGAGGAAGATGTCAAGGGAGATAGAGAGAGGGGAAGAGGCGAGAGAGAGAGGGGAAGAGGCGAGGGAGAGCGGATAGGGATGGAGAGTTACAGGTATGAGCCCTTTGTAGGATGTGGATAGTGACAGCGGTGAGGCAGAGTACAATCAACCAGCCTCTAACTAGCTGTCACCTCCAACTAGTCTCACTCTCCTCTATGGACTCCAGCTCCCCACCTCCCTCCCCTCCTCCTCTCCCCTCCCCAACATCCGAGCTACCATCTTAACCTCAGCCCTCAGCTTCCCGCCTTCCTTTGGCACCTCTCGACTCCTCTCAGATGTTGTCTACCTGAAATAGCTCTGCCGCTTAGTTCTCACTTGTTAAAAAAAAAAAAAAAAAAAAAAAANAAATTAAAATAAGGGGAGAGAGTCGAGCCAAAAATAACCCTCCGGTGCTCATGCTGCATGTTAAGATGCGGCGCGAGCGGTTGCAGGGCAGCAGAAGCTGCCGTTCCCTGTTGAGTGTTGCATCGTGTTGCCGTTGCCGGCGTCCCGTTCTCTCTCTCTCTCTCTCTCTCTCTCTCTCTCNTCTCTCGCTCTCGCTCTCTCTCTCACGTCGGCCGCGACCAGAGATGCTGCTGCCGATATGATTTATCACAGTGTCCTTGAATGTGTTTTAATGTCATTGCACTACTGCGTACGCATTATTGATCAATCTCACCCCCACCCAACCACCTCCTCTCTCTCTCTCTCTCTCTCTCTCTCTNTCTCTCTGCATCCCCACCTGTTTCATATTCATCCCACTGTATTGTCTTTTGCCTCCATCTCTCTCGCTCGCTGTTTTATATGCGTCTCCGTGTTGACATTCCCCTCCCTCCATCTCTGTCTGGTTTAAATTCATCTCTCTATTGAGCCCCCCCTCCCCTCCCTCCCTCTATCTCTTTCTCTCTCGCTCATTCTCTCTCTCTCTCACTGAGAGATTATTAATATTAATGCGTCTCTTCTTCTCTCCCTCCCCATTTCCTCTCTTCTACTTTTTAATCTTTATTCTAGTACTGATCTTTTTTCAACTCTTCCCACTGTTTATTCCTCTCTCTGGCTCTTTATCCCTCATCATCCCTTTCACTCAGCCTTCCCTCCATCTATCTCCATCTCGTCTCTCTCTCTCTCTCTCTCTCTCTCTCTCTCTCTCTGTCTGTCTCTCTCTCTCTCTTTCTTCCTCTGGCCCTCTCTCTGCAGCTGTTCAGTATTCATCTATTACTGTAGTGTTGATAATTCCCTTCTCTGCCTGCAGCCATACAGTCATCTATCAGATTAATAATTCCTTCTCTCCTTCTATCTCTCTCCACCTCTCCCCCCGTCCTCTTTCTTACTGTGTCAAGCGAGAATGCTCAGCGTGTCAAATGAGTTTGCGTGTCAAAGTCCCATCATTACAACTATCATCATTAATAACCCTATCCTGATTGCCGGATGCCCTTATTTAAGGTTATTCAGGTCTAAATAACCTGCAGAGGGGAAGTGAGACTCTCTTCTCCAGGCTGGTGGAGCCTGACTTTAGCCGGCCATCTATTAGTGATAATGTAGACTGCACCATCCGTTACCATTCTCCAGCCCCTGGAGCATTCATTGCTGTGCTAGTATGAGGACAGAATTAGCATTTCTATCCCACCACCAATTCTATGCTATTGCACAGAGCAGCACTCCTCCCTGGACTTGCTTATTGTTACCAAGAAGTGCTGGATGGGACCTGCTACAGTAACTATGAGTTTAATTGAAGGTACATCTTAACATCAATAAATCACAGTCCAATTAATTGTGATACGTTGGTGTAATTAGTGTTAACAAATGAGACTGTGGTGATTGGTCACCTCTTTATCGCATACCTCTGCTATTATTAATGGTAATGATTCCCAAAATTAAAACCATGTGGCCTCTTGTCATAAAGTGGATGCTGCTTGTTTTATGAAAGAGGACAGACAATTGGAAAGGAGGAAAGTAACTAAGTATATTTGTTCCGGAGCCGTACTTAATTATAATTTCAGGGGTTTCCACTTTGTGCTACTTTTTACTTCAACTCCTCTATATTTCAGATGGAAATACTGTACTTTTTACTCCACTATTCATCTGATGACTTTATTTACTTTACAGTTTAAGACTTTAAATTTAGCATGAGATAAAATACTGCTGTTGTTGGATAAAATCTTGTATTTCAGCCTTGTTTTAGCCAGGTAACAATGGATTTTTAAAATTATCTGAAGATTTTTAGAAAAGAAGAAAGAGCATGGATAATTTATTCTACTTTAAAGGCTCGTGTAACCCTAGACATTATGCTTTTTTGTTATTTTCCGTTATGTTTATACTGTAATATAGTGCTTGAGTTTGTGGTTCACACCGATAGAAATGCATCCAGTGAAACAAACTCATAGGTCCTGAACTGCCCTGAAAGCTTTGCTTTTGATTGGTCCTTTAGGTCGGTAACATGTTGACATCAACATGTAGCATGTTTGAATTTGCTCATCTACACACCTGGTTAGAATAAGTGTGAGGCTAGTGGGCACTGTTTGGCCGTCATCCATGTTTCCCAGACTTTGGATGTTACCAGCTCAGACCTGATGCATCAGGCCAATCAGACAGAGCAGGCTTTTCAGGAGATGGCCATTACCTAAAATGACCTGTTTTCACTCAGTGTGCACAACAATCTTGCTGATCCTGCTGATTTTTTTTTTTTTTTTACATTAAAGATTTGAAAGTTTTCAAAATAGACCCCTAAATGAAAATGTATGAACATGAGATTTTATACAATATGTCCTCTGTAAGTACAAGAAGTTGAAATTGAGAACACTAGAAGCCTTTTTTTTAATGTTCGTAACATGCAGATTCCCTGCAGATTTTCTAAAGTAAGTATTACAGTTAGTGATACTAAAGCTCAAAAGTATTTGAGTCACAGATTTCTTTGCTAGATTGTCCAGTTTCTTTTTCCAACAAGGTTTATAATTTATCTAGAACATGAGTTCCGTAACTAAATTAAATTCTAGAATTAATTTAGTTAATTCTAGAAAAAGTTCCATATTTTGTCTTACAACATAAATATAAAAATTAACAAGTAGCTTCTGGTGCTATATACTGTTCGGCTTATACTAATATGCAAATGAGGTTCATGTATGGTGAAAAAAACAAATTATTGATTTGTGTGGATTAACTTGTTGAACAAAACATAAATCATTGTTTGCTACAGAACCTATTTGCTTGTTATGATTTCTGTTGGAAATCTGCAGACCTAACCTCTGGGTCTCCAAACAGACATCAGTGTGTTAACGTGTTTCTGACTATGTTAAATGCTAAAAGTAGCCCTTTAAAGGCAGAAGTACCCTTTGATTATGTATTTTAGTATTTACGTACCTGCACCCTGAAGTATTAACTGAAGCAAATGCCTTCCGTCTGTCCTGGGTGTAAGAGTTTGATTTCTCTCAAAATTTCTGCACAGGGATTATGTAGGATTTGATATGAGGGTGACAGAGAAATTCTAACGTTTCTTAAAAATGTTTAGACAGTCGCGCCCATGATGAGCTAAAATGTAGATGTCTGCCTGTTATTTGTCCTGTTCAGTCTTTGTGTGGAATCTGTCTTTAATATCTTCTCTCTATCTCTCTCTCTCTCTCTCTCTCTCTTTTGTTCTTCCACAGTAACTCTTGGGTTCATCTCACTTCACAAAAAGCCTCGCACAAATCCCGAGACAACACAAGAAAAAAGGGAATAACATCTGTTTGTCTGTATATTTATGTTCAAAAAGCAAGAGGAAGCAACTCTGAGATCAACAGAGGACAGAAAACGTCTCAGAGGATGCAGAATTAAAAGGAACAAATTGCCGCTGGAGGACCAAAGGGAATCTTTTCTTGCAAATCCACCAGCGTGGATTCAGCTCACCTGTACCTTCGGATTAAAGAGCAGGGTCATGTCCCAGTTGCCATGCGCATCGCCACGCTGACCTGCCTTCCCGGCCCTTCCCCCTTCCTCTTTCTATTGGCCCAGCTGCTACTGCGGCTCCTCCTCCCTGGGCCGGAGTTGGTCGGAGCCGCCTCCTCCTGCCCCTCCCTCTGCACCTGCTCCAACCAGGCCAGCCGAGTCATCTGCACCAGGCAAAATCTGGAGGAGGTGCCAGAAAGCATATCAGTCAACACTCGATACCTCAACCTGCAGGAGAACTCAATACAGGTAAATATTTGCTGCACGACTTCACTCAAGTCAAGTAAAGTCAAACTTACTTAACTGCCTGGCAAAAATATACATATACACAGATACAGTAGGTATATTTTGTAGTATTGTATTGTTGGCAGTAACATAATGTGTATGCAGATAGTATTTATTGGGCTCAAAAGTGCAAAATCACAGGTATCATCCTTTAAGAGTTTTGACAAAGATATGCAATGAGGCAATTTTACGTTTGAAAAACAACCTCTATTCACAAAGACAACAGTAGCTGTGAAGTAAATTTTCAAAAATCATCATCGGTAAAAATCATTTCTAAACTAGAATGGCGCTCCTTACAGCACATAACAAGCATAAACAAAATTTATCTTTTTCAAATAATATACCTGAAGAGAAAGAAACTACAGTAACAATAAGATCTAATTGCTTTTTTTGACATAAGAAACAGAAGCTTTAAAATGTATCCAGATCTGGACCTAATCACACTGATTAATTGTGTGATATGGAATAAATAGACCAGATTTGTTTTTGGAATCATTTTAAAAAATTCCTGGATCTGGATCTGGACCAAATTTATCGGTTCTTCTCTGGGCCAAGCCCCACCCTGTCACTGAGTTGTGTCAAAATCTGTTCAGATCATTTTGAGTAATCCTGCTACTAAACAAACAGATGCAGGTAAAAACATTACCTACTTGGCACCCTTAATGATAAATATAAATGTAATACTAAAAATAAAAACAAAAATTAAGTAAAATGCAGCCTTAAAGAACCATACCACCCATTTTGTATGTTTGAGCCTAATATATTCAATTTTCATATCATATAATGTTACTGATAATAATTTCTCAAAGCATACTACTGGAACGGTAAATTAAAATGGTTTTCCTACCTTCCAGACCTCCATTGGTTTCAGTTCATTCTGGTACACTATTAAAATCAACTTGATGATACTTGAAACGTTCTTGGGATAGGTAATCCATCATTGCAAACAACATGTATATTCAGGTTTTTTCAGAGTCATGTAATTTTAGCATTTAAGTGCAATAAAAAGCATGGAGTGAATGTATGTCTCCACCGGGGAATATAGTCCCAAAAGAAGACCTGTGTTTATCGAAAAATTTAAATGACCGTGACTTCATAAGGCTGTGCAACTATTAGCAGGTGAAACATCGATTTTTAAGGTGGGGGTATCACTTGAATATTTGATTTTGAAAGATTAAGAGATTTTGCAAAATATCAGTAAAGCTGAAATACAGTTTTATCCTTTGGGAAATGATTGTCAGTAACCTTGCATGTATGAAAATTGAATATATTAGGCTCAAACATGCAAAATGAGTGGTATGGTCCTTTAAAAAAATGTATGTACTGCATTTTCCTTTGGCATATCTGCATATTTGCACAACACAAACAATATCTGTGATGAACCAATATCTGCTGATAACTGCCTTGCTGATATCAATCAGATTATTCGATAAATTTGTGAAATTCTGTACATTACTGTAATCAGCCTAAAGTCAGTGTGAGAAAAGTGTATTTTAATCAAGAAAAAAAACTGAATTTAAATGTTTGTGTCTGACATGGATGCAATAGTTTACTGTTTTTTATGCGGTTTTATTTAGAACTGCATCACTGCTTAAATCACAGAAAGAAATCACACTCTGTCAACATTTTCATCATTTTTATGCGTCGTCTCTGAGCGAACACATCTCTGCATTGCTTTTCAACACTTGGCACCTCTTAATACAAGTATTGATTTCATTTATTATAAATGGAGTTGTTGACATAGTTATTGATGTACTGAAAATGGCACATCATGTGTAGCACTTAGAGGTTTTATAGCTTCAGGCTGCATACAGACATTATTATATTTATGCATGCATCTTGTGTTGATGCATTTCTGTTGCAAATGTGAGGATTAATGCATTGATGAATGTTTTTTTTTTTTTAGAAACTTCGAAACTTAAAGAGGTAATAATGATAGAAAAGGTGTTTAAGCCTCTGGTGAATTGGGGGAATATTTTATGAATTTGAAAGCGAGCCATATTTCCATGACTGTGCTGCCTTTTACATGCATTACCAATTTATCTACAGTCCCAAGGCAGCGTTTGTGGCTTTACAGCAGACAGGGAAGATAATTTAACCACAAACCATCGATACAAAGTGCATGAATCTTTACATTTATAAACACAGCAGCTTGATTTTATTCTTTGCAACAGCATTTTAAGTAATTGTATCCCTCCTCAGGTTGCTGACAGCGCTTTGTTCTTTTGTGATTTCAAATTCATCTCCGCTACATCTTATCTCCTCTCATGAAAAACAACGAGTTTCCTAAATATTGTTAAAATTGTCCAGTGAATCTCTTATTATGTCAAACTGTTCTGTGCATTGAACGGAGTCATTTGACATCCGCGGCTGCTGAGAGAAAACATCTTATTAAACACTATGTGGTGTTAACAGAGCAAAAATGGGACATAAATCCACATGATTTGGTGTGTGAGGGTTTAAGAGATGCTGCTCATATGGAATAAAATAAATAAAGAAATAATAACGCTTTTCATTGCTTTTCATTTTCAGCCTTCGAATTCCGATTCGGTTTGTTGTATCCTGCAGCCCCACTTAAAATGATTAAAAATCTAAAAATGTTTTAACACCGGAAGGCATCCTAGATTCTCTGGCTTATTTTTTCCTTCACTGAGTACCCTGAGAGTAAGCCTTGACAGCTCCCACCCCC
>VXCM01001724.1:75063-95687 GCA_014773175.1 Lucifuga dentata
CACTCCTGCTCTACATACAGAGGAGGCAATGGCCTGACTCCGGCAGTTTCAGTGTGTCTCACAGAGGGCTTTCGCCACACATATCTCAAACAGTCAGAGATTTAAGGGGCTTTTAGTTGTGCTCACTAGCTGTGTGTGTATTTGACTTCTTTCCAAATGAGCTACCGTTGGACTGGACTCATGATAGTGTGTGTGTGTGTGTGTGTGTCCTCTCCAAGGCCCATGGCACCCATGTTCTTCAGATTCATGCCTTCTTGCAAAGATTTTGCTTGCTTGTTTATTCATGGCATGAAAAAGTGTCACAGCTTGAGTCTTCTCTCTCTTTTTTTTCTACTTATTAAATTTGTTAGTTTTGTCTTCAGTGGTAATTTGTGGTCACACTTTATTTGAGTTGTCCAACACTGATAATCACTTATTATCAAGGGACTATAATGTGTCAGTAAAAAGTCCGCTGAGTCTCAGCTGCAACAATAGTGTGAAAAGCCTTTCAGTGTCTGAGGCATGTTGGGTTTGTTGTAGTACCAGTGATAGGAGAAATAAGGACAGGATTAAGGTCAGAATTAGTTTTAGGTTTACCCTAGACTTTGTTTTGGCCCTGTTCAGGAGGACAAACAAAATCTGAGCTTCAAGACCCTTTATGCAGACCTTCTCTAACTGTCCTGTCAGTCATAGTTTGCCAAGCTAAGCACATCCTCTCAAAGAAGAGCTAACTTTATTAGTAGGCTAACTTTAGAGATAATGATTTTACTATCATTCAATGATATCAAAGCATTCAAAATTCTAAAAATAGTCACCATAACCAGTGCTATTTATACTTTATTTGTCATATTTCTGTATTTACAGTTAGATTGTTTGTGATGATGCATTTACTAATCCCTCTGTGATTTTGAAGTACAGTGGAAACAAGAACAAGCTCATATCAGAACTTACAAAGGCTCAGAAAATGATTCCAGAAATAAAAAGTTCCATATTATCCTGAAGTAGTCAAAAGCATACATTTGAAGGATTAGTTGGTGGTCATTTTAGCAAAACACTTCATTGTAAAATACGTTTGATGTCACTGAAATATCTGTTTGAGATCTAATCATTTTAATCATGTCATCCTTTTCTGTTTCCAGGTTATCAAATCAGATACTTTCAAGCACTTGAGGCACCTCGAGATCCTCCAGCTCTCCAAAAACCAGATCCGTCAGATTGAAGTCGGAGCATTCAATGGCCTCCCCAACCTCAACACACTGGAACTGTTCGACAACCGCCTCACACTGGTGCCATCACATGCCTTTGAGTACCTCAGCAAGCTGCGGGAGCTGTGGCTACGGAACAATCCCATTGAGACGCTGCCGGGCTATGCCTTCCACCGTGTGCCATCGCTACGTCGACTGGACCTGGGTGAGCTTAAGAAGCTGGAGTTCATCTCTGACGCAGCCTTTGTGGGCCTCATCAATCTGCGGTACCTGAACCTGGGCATGTGTGGGCTAAAGGACATTCCCAAACTTACAGCCCTCGTGCGTCTGGAGGAGCTAGAGCTGTCAGGGAACCGGCTTGAGATCATCAGACCCGGCTCTTTCCAGGGCCTGGTGTCTCTCCGTAAACTGTGGCTCATGCATTCGCAGGTGTCTGTCATTGAGCGTAACGCCTTTGATGACCTAAAAAACCTTGAGGAGCTCAACCTGTCACATAACTCCCTGCACTCTTTGCCCCATGATCTCTTCACACCCCTTCATCAGCTGGAAAGGGTGCACCTCAACCACAACCCCTGGGTGTGCAACTGTGATGTGCTGTGGCTCAGCTGGTGGTTGAAAGAGACAGTTCCCAGCAACACCACCTGCTGCGCCCGCTGCCACGCTCCCCCACCNTGGTGGTTGAAAGAGACAGTTCCCAGCAACACCACCTGCTGCGCCCGCTGCCACGCTCCCCCACCCTTGAAGGGCAAGTATATTGGAGAGCTGGACCAGAGCCATTTCACCTGCTACGCCCCTGTCATTGTGGAGCCACCGACTGACCTCAATGTTACTGAGGGAATGGCTGCTGAGCTCAAGTGTCGCACCGGCACCTCTATGACATCTGTCAACTGGATCACCCCTAATGGCACCCTGATGACCCACGGCTCTTACCGGGTGCGGATATCTGTCCTGCATGATGGCACACTCAACTTCACAAATGTCACCCTGCGTGACACGGGCCAGTACACCTGCATGGTCACCAACGCTGCTGGAAATACCACCGCAACAGCTGTCCTCAATGTCACTGCAGCTGATGCCAGCGTCAACTACACGTACTTTACCACTGTAACTGTGGAAACAGTGGAGTCCACAGGAGAGGAAGACTCTGCACTGGTTGACATCAATCAGACCTTCATCCACCCAGGCCCCACTCCCTCGGGGCACCTGTGGCCTGAAGGTGTTCCCACCACTGCCTCCTCTCTGTCAGCTGGCTGGTCTTCTTCATCTCCTCGAGCAACTCGGCCCACCTTCACTGTGCCCATCACCGACCCGACCTTCTCAGGCCTGGAAGATGTGATGAAGACCACCAAGATCATCATTGGCTGCTTCGTAGCCATTACCTTCATGGCAGCTGTGATGCTTGTGGTGTTCTACAAGCTTAGGAAGCAGCATCAGCTGCATAAACACCACGGTCCTACCCGGGCCATTGAGATCATCAATGTAGAGGATGAGCTGGGGGCTGGGGCGAGCGGGCGAGGCAGCGGCATCTCAGGAGGCTCCACCGTGACACAGAGTGGAAGCAGTGGGATAGGAGGGGGTCAGACCCTGAGGCTGCACCACCCGGAGATAGTCAACCTGCCTAACCTGGCCCGATCTGAGCACCTCAACCACTACTACAAACCCCATCACTTCAACAACAACATGATGGGCCTGGGCCTGGGTTCAGGTGTGGGCCTCAACAACAATAACAACCCATCGCCTTGCTCTCAGTCTCAGAATACATCCATCTCCTGCTCCCAGGTTCCAACATCCACCAGTGGGGGAACACCCACAGGTATCCCCCTGCCCTCCCCAGTACCCCTGCCCCAACTGGGCATCCACAGTTCTCTGAAAGGCCTTATGGGGAAAGGCCAGAATGAGCCACTGCTATTTAAGAGTGGCTCCAAGGAAAATGTGCAAGAGACTCAAATCTGAGTGAAAGAAAGTAAGAAATAAGAAGGGGGTGCTGGAGAGGACAGTGTGATAGAAGAGTCTATGAGACAGAGTGCAGGAGACTGATTGTAGCCTTTTGTCCTCATGGACAAATTCCAGATAATATGAAATTTCACATAGTCACTGCTTTGTGTTGTCAAATCTATTGACAGAAAGAAGCAGGTAGGAAGACTGAAGTAGAAAGAGTACGATATCTGATTGACACTAGTCCCGCCAATAACATCTGCCCATACACCTCAACTAAATCAGACACAAACATACACACTAACGATATAGACCGCAAATATCAGAATGCATTGGGAATTACCTGTCAAACCTGTTACGGTCTTTGCCAAAGTACAATCTCAAGCCAACCCCTTTCATCAGCGTCTGCAATCAGAGTGGCAAGCTATGAATAATGCACATGTGCAATGAACTTCTCGAGGCTGATACAGATCACTTCATATATTACCAGACACATTCAGCACAACCATGTATATATTTGGAGGGAGAGGTAATATTGGCATTGAACATGTTGTCAGATTAGTGTTTGGCAGAGCTGTTGAATAACAAACAATGGTTTGGGAGAACAGCGTGGTTGCAGGCTTCCAGGAAGCAGGAAAACAGAACAGAGGAACAGAAATTAGAGCAGTGCGGTGAGACAGGTATCAGGATAACACTTTGCAGGGAGAGAGAACAACAGAATTGTTGTTATAGAAGGGTGTTACTCTCACTTTCTCACTTTTTTCCCGTTCACACATTAGTGGCTACTGTCTTCTTTGAAGGAGGAAGGAAACAACTAAAGGGACAATGAGAGATATAAAGAGGACTGAAAGTACATATTATATATAAATATATTTTCATTCAAAGAAATAAATTATAAAGAATCTTTATCAAGCTTCTGACTGAAAACTACAACATTTGAAGAATATATATATAAAAAAAAAATTTTAAAAAAGACAGAGCTGTTGTAGTGGCCCTTTCAGCTTGGAACAAGATGGCTGCTCCCACTGTGCTGCATAAGGACACATTTGGGACTGTGGCATCACTAAAACAGAAACCTGGCAAAGTGTTTCAGTGAAACTATTTTGATCTCGACTTTTTTGTAGCCACGCAAAGTGTTCCCCCCTCCTGTTGCATCTACATAAACAGGGTCATTGAAGGAGAGAGATCTTTACGCTCAACAGAGAAAATATGAAACACGACTACAGCTCTTCATTTTATACGGCTACGGTATTAATAATAATGATCTGAATGAATGGTAATAATGATAACAAGCCATCTCTTTATTTGTCTCATAATTTAAATGATCAACAATATTTTATTGTACATATACTCCAAAAGCTGCTGGTTTGGCATGCTCTCGAAATACAAATTCTAGATTTGTTGATATATCTATCACAACGATGATATATATTATGGTTATTATGTTACGTTATCATTATTATCATCCATTTGACTATTATTACTACTAATGTAAACAAATAGCTGAAAGGTACATCTTTTTTCATTTGTATATGACAATGATTTTAAGGCTGATCCTGCCGGACTCGTCAGCAAATGAACGGCAGCGGGACAGACTCAGTGTGCAACTAATTGATCTCCACATGCATCAGCAGGAAACACTTGGCCCTCAAAATGGCTTCCTCAGTCCAGTCCTCAGTGACTCGTCTGCTCTGATGTCTCTCTCAAGCAGTCAGGACCCCTCATGTTATCATGCATTAAAGACAGGACACGGACCTTTGATGAAGACTGCTCCTTTGCAGAGGATTATTTCACAACTGTATCTCAGTGTTATCGTGTATGAGTGGATTTCTTGGCAGCAGGAAGCTAACTGGACAACAGGTAAGCGAAGCTCGTTCAGTGAGAGACAGGAGACATACAGTATGCACCGATGGGTGGATTTTCTTTTCTAAAGACAAAGGACAAGTAAATGGAAAAATATAGAACCTTATAGAGCTCTTTTAAAAAAAACTATTATGATAAGTGTTTTCCATTTTGGGTTTTTATCTAGTTTGATTATTTTCTGTTTTTTAAATCAAGTGTTATCTTTATTGTAATATTGTTATTGTTATTATAATTAGCTAATTACACTGGTTATAATTATGAGAGATGTTCTGTTAGCAGAGGTCACTTTGAAAATTAAAAACCTGGCACATAAAATGGCAGTTGAAGTCTGTGAAACTTGGTGGCTGTTTTCTTTTCTTTTGTTCTGATCAACTTTAATTGTAGTATCACTGTTTGTATCCCTCTGGCTGTGATTGAGATGAGACGTGGCGAATGTGAAATGGTCGACACCGGGTCCTTTTTTTCTGCACAGGGGGACAGGAAAGGCCCTGCTCTGGTTCACAAGCTTACTCATGCTCGCTCTGTGCTTTCCTGAATGTCACCACACTGCGATTGCGCTATGTCAACACCTCGTTGCCATGACTACGCGCAGAACAATGCGCCAAACGGCGCAGAGCGTCGGCACCACGTAAGGCTCCTGATTGCCCCTTGTCAGCCCCGTTCTTCTAAGGCGCCATATCTCGACGAACCTGCCAGCGTTCCTTCAATGGTAGCAAATCAACCTGATCATTGCACCCATGTGCTCGCATAACACCCCCCCACCTCCCTCCCCAACCCTCAGCATCCTGCCATCAGGTTTCCCTAGCAACTGTTGCCGCTGCGACAGCCCTTATCACAGCAACTTGATTTGGGTTTCGAATGCAGAATAGATGGCAGCAGACGGTGCACATCTTAAAGGTTTTTTTCCCCCATTTTGCTTATGCCAGTATTTCACACCATAATATCCTTCATTAATGTATTTAATTTGTTTACACCAGCAACTGTTTCTTAAATCGCTGACTTTCTGTCACAGAGGCATGTGATTTACATGCTACTAGCCCCTTTACATGTAATTTGCATCGGCTCCACACCATTGTTAAATGCATTTACACTGCACTTATGATTAACACTCATACCCTGCGTCAGTCATTAACATACTCCTTTCCCAGCACAAGGGATCCATATTCCCCTCACAAGTTATTTACATATTCATCTTCCTCTGTGTGTGCAAATAAGAAAAATTTCCATGCGGGTATGTTTGTGAGTATGAGCATGTACGTGTGTGTGTGTCAATTTTGTGTATATCAGTGGCACAAAGCAAGGACTGTTACAAAAGCTATTTACCCATTATTCCTCAGATATCGTGTGCCATGCTTATTGCCTGTAGTCGGTCATTATTTTGGAAAGCTTTGTGTAGTCCCTATTGCTGCTGTAAAGGGGCACAAACCAGAGGCCATGTTAGCGAGGCTAGGCGTTAGAGAGAGCAGCGGTTGAGCTGGAGACACACACACACAATCACGGTGCTGCAGTGTCTGAGTCACAGAGCACTGAACACACTCCCAACACTCGAATGAAAATACTGTGTTTACTGTGAGGGAAGGGACCCGCTCATTCACCCATTCAGGGAATAGGTGAAAAACACTGGAATATGGGTGTGCCTCTGCATGTGTGTGTTGTGTGCGTGTGCATTTTTGGCTGTACGCCTGTTGAAATCAGGACATATGAAGTTGGTACGCTGCTTATGGCAAAAAAAAAAACAAAAAAAAAAAANAAAAAAAAAAAACTTCACACCATTGTTGATGTAATACTTTGTAGTGTGTGTGCATGTTGAGGTGGGTTTACACTCTTTAGGTTGTGTAAGGAGGGAGAGAGGAAGGAGGAGCAGTCAGACCTCCATTTTAAATTCCCAGTTACGTCGTCTGCATCTGCTTCAGGCTTCTTATATGATCCTGACTGGTGCTTAAAGTTTTTTCCCTCTTTGTCTGGGTTAAACCAAAGTGATGAAAGGTGTTGATCAGGTCAGACCATCAGCGTAATGTCCCCAGCCTCCCTTAGCTCCATGTCAGTCTACAAGTTTAGGGTCAATAGTCTAAAGGCTAGTTGCTGCTTAAAGGACCATACCACCCATTTTGCAGTTTGAGCCTAATATATTCAATTTTCATACATGTTACGTTACTGACAATCATTTCCCAAAGGATAAAACTGTATTTCAGCTTTCCTGATATTTGCAAAACCTCTTTATCTTTCAAAATCAAATATTCAAGTGATACACCCACCTTAAAAATACATGTTTTGCCTGCTAATAGTTTCGCAAAATTATGAAGTCACGATTGTTAAAATTTTTCAATAAAAGGTCTTCTTTTGGGACTATATTCCCTGGTGGAGACATACACTCACTCCGTGCTTTTTATTGTGCTTAAACACCTAAAAATATGCAAGTTAAAAAAAAAACAACTGAATTCATGTCGTTCACGATGATGAATTACCTATCCCAAGAACATTTCAAGTACCAACAACTTGATTTTAATAGCATACTAGAATGAACTGAAACCAATAACGACCTGGAAGGTAGGAAAAAAAATTTTTTAACTCACTGTTCCAGTCGTATGCTTTGGCAAATGATTGTCAGTAACGTTACGTGTGTAAAAATTGAATATATTAGGCTCAAACATGCAAAATGGGTGGTATGCTCCTTTAACAGCGGCATGGATGCAATCGTGGTGCTGCATTTGAGGGCTACTCGTGAGGTCACCCACCAGTCAAAATTTGAAACAATGAAGACTGTGTCCATGTGACTTAAATGCTTTCATCTGTGATTGGCCAGTGCAGAGAGAGAGAGAGAGAGAGAGAGAGAAACAATGGCAAACTTGATGAGCGACTGGCAGAGGAGGTGAGGAAGTACCGGCACTTTTATGATTCCTCCATAGGGATTATGAAGGCTGCCAAATGGCTGCAGCAGGAGATAGGCCGTACTCTGGGGTCTGTGGAACATTTCTGTCGCATAATAAAGTGGAAAAATCTATGCAACCGATATGTGAATGCTAGAAAGAAGACCAAATCGAGAAGCGTGCACGGTCGTCATGAAAGCGCAAGAACCATGAATGCCAGGACGAGCAGATGGTCCGTGTCAGAGCCGTCCTCATCCACGTCCGCATCACGTCCGTGCTGAGGCCTAAGGGTCAAAGTCTATTGACAGCTTTTGTTTACTAATCCTGGTTAGTATGCCCACATTGAACCATGTCATTTATTTTTATTGTTTTGCCCTGGCTCAGTGATATAACAGAGAAACACCTGTTGGTGTAGCTTAAGTGGTTTTTAATGTGCATTTTCAGAGGCTATTGTGGTTAATTGCCTTGACAGTGATGTGACTCCTAGTAATATAGTGATGCACATGAAATGGTTTTGGGCTGCTCTCTTATGATGGGTGACATTAGGTGTTTCAGGGTCATCATGGCCAACGGTGTCACAAACCAGGGCCACACATGCGCCGGTCCCTAAGGGCTATGTCGCACACATGTTCTCCTCAGCGCTACAAGCCCTGCATGAGCTATCCATACTGCTTCATTTCTTTTCTGTCACCCCAACCCTTTAAAACTAGCGATGAAGCGACAGCAGAGCTCAATGCATTATTGATACACGTGGTGTCAATGATGTATGCACTTAGGCACCAGCGCAAATTTCCTCCCTGTTGCAGAGGCCAAATGCATCAAAGTGATGTAATTTATATGCATCATTACTGCAATTATTTTTCACGCGGTCATCAGACGGGCTGCGAGAGCAGAGCCGAAGCTTGCAGCTCGACTCCTAACGTGATGCTGATGAGGGCTGCTGAGATTCTTTTAAGTGCAGCAATGCTTCTGTGTGCCACTGTGTCACACACATACACACAGGCTCCGCCTCACTGTGCGATGTTTCACGGACAGGGGTCAGCTTCAGCACCATCAAGCTGCTGGTACCAGTTTTCAGCTTTTAGATGCCTGAGTCATTCTGGTCATGCACTTTATGACATTGTTTCCATTTTGTCATTTTGTCACTTGAGATGGATGTTTTTCTGAATTATCAGTGTGAAAACCTTCCCTGCAGCCAATGACATGTGGACATGTAAGGACCCCACACACACACAGACAGTGACTGACTGTGATTTATTGACTAAGGCGGGGCTCTCTTAAACAATTTACCGCTGAGTGCATTGGAGGTTGACACAAACCTCTCAACCGCTGCCATCATGCTTCAGTCCTCACATATATGCTTTATATCCTGTGAAGGTGTCCTTAATTTGAGACATTAGCATATCAGTTATGTCCTTGTTTCCTTGGTAACACTGTTGTCAGTCACAAGATGTCCATTTTGGTTGTCTTGCGGGCTTTGAGTATGTAGAGTTGGAGGTGGCATGTCAGTGTGTGTGTGTGTGTGTGGGCTGTGACGTGAGAGTGATGAGTGGTGTCTCATCCCAGATGACTATCTCCTCTGTGTCACTCAGCAGTGGGTCAGCGGGCCTCTGTGCTGCAGCTCAGAGGAAGACTGAGAAAAATCCACATCCACTCACTGAAATTGCAAAATGGGTCACGCTCACAGCCCATGTCATTGTAAAGTACCGGTTCATGGGAATACTAAAGCTGGAGCGCCGCTTAACACGGAGCTTCTCATGAAAGCTTTATAAAGGAGAATATCATTGTTTTTTGACAATCTTGGGATGATTGCAATTTTGATTTTGCATTTTTTTTTTTTAAAAAGCCACAGTCCTTTTTTGNAAAAAAAAAAAAAAAAGCATGGCACTACTGTCTTCTTACATCCCAAAACTCTGACATTTTCACTAAGTAAGATTTTCACCAGGTTTCCTCCCAGTACAAATTTGTGTTTTTAGACCAATCTGCAGCTCGTGTTGGGATTTGGAAACGCTCTTCCTACCCTGGAGCGCTGTGGAAAACCGCCCTCCATTTTTGTGACATGTGGACTTGGGGATGTGTATTGGAATGTCCTGAACCATCCGTAACTATTAGAGGATGTGCTGAGGCAGCAGCTGTGCTCCTCTCAGAGGACGAGCTTACAGCCTAAAGTTTCCGAATACACATCCCCGCTATCCACAGCGGCTCAGCTCCTAGATTTACTGTTTATTGGCACCTTGGCTCGGCATCATAATCGCACTCTACTGTGTATGATGTTTGTTTGAAGTGAGGCGAGGGCAACAGAGTGCATTACGCTGCTTTGAAGTGCAAATTCAGCTCTGGTTCAAGCGCCGTATGGAGGGCAGTGATGAGATAGCAACAACCATATGGATATGAGCCGCTAGTGTGATAATGGAACCTTCTAACTCTTATCTGTGTTCTGAGGTGGCAGTGGCCCAGCCCACCCAGCACAGGTGTCACCAATGAGGGTCAGAAGTTGTCTGGGCTAACAGAGGTGAAGCCAGAGTAAAAAAAACAACAAAATCAGTTCTGACCCAGATAGAGCCGCTACAGCTGAAGCCAACATCATCCTCCCATCAAAAGAACTAAAAAAAATAAATAAAGCAGTCATAAACATTCATCAATATGAAATAAAGTTTTACTGGAGATATTGATTTTTCTTTGCCCTTTTTTTGTCTCCTCCCCCACTTGTCAGCCAGCAAGGCATGCTGCTTCTGTCATTGGTGCTGAGTTATTTATCCCGTCTGGCCCTCAGCATCCTCACTTCACGTCTGCTTTCGTTTCCGCTCACGGCCTGTATGACACCCGCACCGTGATTGGCTCTGAGCGTCATTCAGTTGGCAAAACAGTGGCGATGGGAGTCGTGGTGGTTCTATATATGCTCACGGCTTTGCCACGTTTTCTGTGCTAAGCCAGCTGCAGAGCCCACTTACCACGCAGTAGCTTCTGTTGCCTCGGGCCTTTCCGAGCCGCTGAGCTCAAAGGAAGTACAGTGACAAGGGAGGGCAGGACAGAGAAACAGAAAAATAGAAAGGAGAAGAGAGAGAGATAGCGCGTATAGAGAAGAGGTTGACAGGAAGAATAAAAGACGACTGTCAGAGGATGCTGAGAGACTTCCCGTCACTCCATATTTCTATCAAGGGAGTCTATACAGTAAGTGTGCACGTGTGTAGACATGCATGTGTGGTGTGTTCGCAAACTAGCTGCATCACTGGCATAAATATGCATATTTATGCGTACGTCTGAGTGGTTTGCGTGCATACTCCTGTGCACTTGAGCGGGCATGCTATCTGTGTGCGGCGGAGATAAAGACATGAAGGAGGAAGGAGCGCTGTGGTGCTTATATGTCACCCAGAGCTGGAGGGGGGATGACTCCTCTGTCCCCGACCTGGGGGAGGCGGAGGAGGAGGAGGAGGAGCATGGCTGGCTTCTCCTGCTTCTCTGCATTTTCCTCGCCCTCTCCTTCAGAAATGTAGCTAAAGCCTCAGTCATGGCCTGTTGCAGTCTCTCTCTCTCTCTCTCTCTCTCTCTCTCTCTCTCTGAGTCACACACTTGTATGCTCCCTTGCTCACCGGAGCACATCTCTCTTTATCCCTTTTCCTTCCCTCTCATGCTTCTCATCCCCTTAACCCTCCTGTTGCCCTCCTCTGCTTTTCTCTATCTAACCCCCCACTTCAGCCATTTTTCACCCCTGCAGCTAGATGTCAACTTGTGATTCTGCATTCACCCCTCGATTCACGCTCCACCATTTGCACACACACATGCACGCACACACTTCCACGATCCCCCCATCGCCGCCCTCCGCTTCCCCACTCTGATCCTCTCTCANGCACACACTTCCACGATCCCCCCATCGCCGCCCTCCGCTTCCCCACTCTGATCCTCTCTCAGGAAAATGGAAAACAAACCCAACAACAAACCAAGGCTTCTGATATTTCCTTCCCTCTGTCCAATTAAACATGGCCTCCATCTGCTGTTTTTTTTTTTTTTTTTTTTTTTTGCTTTAGCTTTTCTTCTGCAATATTGACTATGGGTGTTCTTGTGATTGTTTCCTAAGATTGTGTTTTAACCTGTTATAACCACGGATGTGTGTATTAATACCAGAGAAACATGTCACAGGGGTGTCTGCGTGTGTGTGCGTGTGCGTGTGGCAGTGAGTGTGCGTGTGTGTGGAGGAGGGTGGATTTGTTCTGCTTCAAGGTTCTGTGCCAAATCTTTTTCAGAACATTCAGTCTCTGTTCATGTGCCATACTGAGAAATTTATGAAATAAAAATAATGTTTTTCACAAAATTCAAAGTGAGATTGTGGTGCTTATTTTTGACTGTAGGCTAATAACTTAAATCATCTGCACGGAAAATACGTTGAAGACCATGTGAGCAAAACACACAAAAGCGCTTCTGTCAGCAGCAGTTTTACTCGGAGTGTGTGAGTGTGTGTTTNCAAAACACACAAAAGCGCTTCTGTCAGCAGCAGTTTTACTCGGAGTGTGTGAGTGTGTGTTTCCAAGGCATCATGTCAGTGTGTTAAAGCTGATTTGACACTGAGGCTGCAGACCGGCTGGCTGCAGGATGTGAATGGTGACCCAAAAGGCTGACCTACGCCTGCGCCCCACGTCTGCCTGCATGTGTGTGTCTTTGTGATCATGTGGATACCAGTTCTTCTGTATGTTTGTGTGTGAGTGTGTTGTTCGTGGGATGGTGTATAGCCTGCGGTGAACATTTAGCTTGTGCTGGCTGGGGGTTTGCCAAGAGGTCAGCTTCTGAATGCTACTGACTCAGGGTTACAATTATTGGCTTACCCGTGTGTGTGTGTGTGTATGTGTGTGTGTGTGTAGGTGGGTGCAGAGATGAGGGGTGCAGGATGGGGTGTAGAAATTGATTCATTCTGTCTTAAAAGTGGTTTCCCTAACATGTTTGAAGGATAAATTGTTTCATTCAACTATTTATTCCTTTATCAGAAACATGTCTATTAAGAACAAAGCCTCGGTGTTTTTATACCTGCGTGGTTTGATCCAGTTCAGTCGGACCCGGGTTCCTTTCTGGGGTCATTCTCATGTTCCCAGGGTCCTATGTTCCACAGCTCTATATAGCACAATAGAGCACGTAATGGGTTAGGGTTATTTTGTTAACACACACTTAATGGCCCAGATTCATAAACCATAGCGCATGACTTATCGCATCGCTATGCGCAAATGTCACAGCGCAACCACGTTTGCTCATTCATAAACACCTGTTAGTGACATATTTTAGCGTTAGCCCTGAAAGAGGCGTTACTGTGATATTTCCTTATTTGCCTGTCGCGGTAGCTATTCATAAAACAAACCCACACGCAAAAATTTAGCTTTAGTCCGGTGGTAAATTTCAGTGGTATGAAATATGGGTGATGTTTAAAACTTTATTTGCCTCACATGTGTCAGTGATCGATAACTCTGATAGATAAAGTCACACAGCTGATCAGTCAGTTTTTAAATGGTGATTTTTGATCCAATTTGAGACACGTTCAGGCGCTCTGTTCAATATCACCTCACCTGCTGCGCACGTCTGAGTTCCTCAAATGCACCATTTCCCCCCACCTCCCTGTAGCATGATTGCTCTAAAGAGGTTAAAATACACGTTTAACTGTTATTTTAGTGTCAGTCTTTTAAACGAGGATCTCTAAAGCAGAATGTATGTTTTCTTTTGCTGATTTGTGGCTTTAAAACCAGATGAATCAGGATAAATGGTGGCTGATACGCAGCAGCTTATTAACTTGCTGATCTTCATTGGCTTTTACCTGACACACACCTCACAGCAACGTGACAGCGGTGCGCTACCTTCATGTGACAGCGGTGCGCTAAATATCATAGAAGTTTTATGAATGAGCCTCAATTATCACTGTGCACATTACGACAGTGGTACACTCCTTATCATTGTTTTTTATGAATCTGGGCCAATATTGAGAATATTGGACTGGGGAACATAGCACCCTGGGAACATAGATACACCCCCTCATTTCTCCCCTTGATAGAGTTCATTTTAGTAGGTCTAAACACAATAATCACCGGGTGCAGACCAGAACAACTGGTTCCAAACAAACTCTGCACACAGTTTGGTCTAAACATGATTCGCGTTACTTCTCAACCAAAGCAACTCCAGAGCAGCCTATTGATCTATTGATGGATCTAGAACTAGACATGGCCAGGTGTGTGTGGTTAACATTAAGTGAGTTACACCTTTGATTAGCAAATCCAACAGATGCTTTTAAAAGGTCATAACACATCAATCTTATACAACATGTCTTCATACACATCTTAGCATGTGGTTGAATGTGCTCAATATGCGATACGTGCTCCTGTTCAGACATCTGAAGGCAGCATGACTTGGTAGGTCAGATCACTCTCACACCATAAATGAACCGCTTCAGAGTGCATTTGGAACCGAACCTAGACCACCTCCTGAAGACGTCTTGGTTGTTTTGGTCCACACTGGGGCGACTGCTGTGTTTAGACCTGCACAAACAAAACGTATCAAGGCGGCAAATGAACCCTAGTCCAACTGAACCAGACCAAACCACATAGGTTCTCACGTGATCTTTGCTCGTATATTTTGGTTTGATGGGAGGTTTTGCTGGGTGAAACCAAACCAAACAGCCGGTAAATGCAGCATTTTAAGATTAGTTCCTGATTCAGACCAGAACAAAAGGCCTGCGTGTCTGAAAATGCCCATAGATGCTGTTGTAGTGATTTGCCTTTCTCATCCAAGCACTAAACTGCAGGGTGTGTGTGTGTGTGTGTGTGTGTGTGTGTGTGTGTGTGTGTGTGTGTGTGTTAGGGCTAATTGTTAGGGCTACATTGACAGTGTACAGCATTATTAATGACCAGGTTTAAACTGTACTCAATAATGCAATCTGGAATGAAATGAAATGTAATTGGATTACTGTCAGCAACTTGATTCACTTCAATTTATGTAGCAGAAAATGCATTCATATAAATTTTATTTTTGATTTGATAGTCTATGTTGAACAACAGTTTTATCAACGACAACTATTTTAAACTCTCCTTAAAATTATATGGAGCACTGCATAAGTCTCCCTTTTCCCTTCAAACAGCATTTACATGTAAACCAACAAGTATTTCTCAAAGTTATCTAATGTAACAGCTTTGCTTTACAAAACAAGAAATTCAGCATATTCTGTAATCAGATTATTGTAATCCAGTTACATAGAATGTGTCGCTCCTCCGGCCTTTGTGGGGGTGTTCATACAGGAAAGGAAGCAAAAAAAATCGAAAAGAAAAATGCAAACACTGCAAACAAGCATTGTCCTGCTTAGCATAATGTTTCTGCATGCAGGTATGAGCTGCATGAATGTCACGCATGTCATTTGTGCGTGTGCATGGTCAAAGGTGATCAGGAGGTAAGTGGAAAATGCAAGTTCTTTTTTTTATGGGAGTCATGTATGGAAACATATCCTTCAGAATGCTGATGCTACAGCACCTCCGTTTGCACGCACATTATCCAGGGTGTAGTCCACGGTCACACTGCATAGATTATGCAAAAACACCTAAAAATTCTCATTTTCACCTCAACCACAGTTGCATATACATGATTTAAAATAGACTGCATTAAATCCAGTGCAATTAATATGTGACGAAACAGCGAGGCTACAGCATGCAACTCAATCACGAGGCTTCATTTCTGTCTCAGCTCTAGTTAGGTTTAAATAGTTGTGACAGAAGGGGAGGGGGTGAACTTGCAGGGGAGCAGGAGTAGGAGGGGGAGTAAAGGAGTTCTAACGATGAGTGGCAAACAAGTTTCCTTTTTTTTTTTGCATCCCCTTCTCATGAAAAGGGCAATTCTTGCAGTTGGCTGCAGTCTAAGTGATTTCCCCCCCTGATTCTCCCCTTCGGGGGCCTGTCGCATGTCACTCTCCTCCTCGCTGCCATTTGTCTCTGGCTTTCTGCTCCAGCGCTCACGAGGCATTCGTGTTGCTGGTGTGGTTACTGTGCGAGGTGAGCTACAGTGGCGCTTCGTCTGGAGGTCAAGGCTGGCATTAGATCGCCATGTGAAGGTCACAGCCAGAAAGAGGAGCCTCTGTCTTCTTTAATTCAGTCTGCTGTGATGAACGGTGCATGTCACCCTTCTTCATCCTCCACCCACCCATCCTCCACATCACCACTCTCCCACTCTGCAGTGATACAGTTGTAAAGTGTAACCTTGGAGACAGGGGCTAATCATCCATCCCATAGCTACCCTTTCAATCGCTCTCTCTCCACCTCCCTCTGTCTCTTTACACCTCCTCCTTTCCTTCACCTCCCTCCCACCCTTTCCCCCCTCCCCTCCTCTTCGCCACAACAGACAATTTAGGTATTTCATTTACAGTATTTTCTCAGTTATCTGCCTACCTCCTTACCTCTCCTCCCTCTTTTCCCCCCTCTTCCTCCCCTCTTTTTGTTTGTCCTGTGGAAGGACGTTTGTTTTCCTGTGGGGGTANTCCCCCCTCTTCCTCCCCTCTTTTTGTTTGTCCTGTGGAAGGACGTTTGTTTTCCTGTGGGGGTAGAGGGGAATCGACATCGCGAGATGAGTTATTGATTAGAAAGCAGGTTGCAAGGGAGAGGTAATGTGGCAGAGAGAGAGAGAGAGAGAGAGAGAGAGAGAAGACAGGATGACAGGTCCAACCTATGACACATTCTGCATACTGTATGAAGGCAGCATACCCACACATGCTGATTTGAACATATGATCATTTCAGCACATACATGCTGTTACACACGCACATAATTAAAGGTGACACTAATCATTATGAGAAAAATCTTGCAATCACAAATTCAATTTTGGTGAATTTTCAGTTTAACTTTAGTTTCAGGGTTTATTCTCCTCTGTGGGTTGAGGAAATTCAACATTTAAAAAAAAATTAACTATGGTCACAATTTAATTGTCATATGTTTAGGGTGTCATAAGTAGGAGTAAACCAAAATAATTTTGCAGGTGATTGGATCAGCCTTTAACCAATGACCTATTTCATTAAAATGAACCTGTCTTCCTCCAGATTGAATGAACCTCTCACTGGACTGGCTTTATATTTTTCTTCAGGGTCTTTCTTCAACATGGCAGCTAGTGATGAAATATTGGCAGATTTGATCTAAATTATCTTCCAACAGCCTTTAATGTCTAGATGTGTATAGATTTGCATGAATTTTACTTGACTGGCCATGCAGTTGTTGATGATGCTTTATTTTTAATCAACAATGCCATATTTGATTTGCCTGTTCACAAAGTTTGGAAGTTGAGAGCCGTGAGTTTTTCTGGTTCGTTAGATCACAGCTTCAGTCAATTCTCCATGGATGTTTTCCAGACCAAAATCTTGTTTTAAAAAATTGAGCTCACAAGATTAAAGGTGACTTTGCAAAACTACAAACCCCACTGCACATACTCAAAAATGCATCTACGCACTATATGTTATCTATCTGTTGCAAGATCAAATTGCATATATATACAAAAAACGGTTTATGCCAGTCTTGGCATATATCATGACTATATATGCAGAGAGATAAAAAAAAAAAAAAAAAAAAAAGAAAAGAAAAGAAAAAGAAAAAAAACACAGGTAGACAAGGTCAGATTGCCATCAGGAGACGCGGGATTTTTCCCGGGGGGCTGCAGCCATCATTGGGCCAGCCAGTGGCCTTTGCAATTAAAATGTATTTATTATTATTAGTTAAAATTAACTTAAACTAAGCAAACTTTTTTTTTCTTTCATAATTATCTTGGCGTGGAGAAACAGCGTATAATTATGAACTTATTCGCCCCAACTATGGCACTGGCATCATTGGCATTTTCGTCTGGCCATCCTATACCTACCTAACACTGCNCTCAAAAAAACAACTTGTTTTCAGGCTCTATTTACAATACACATCTCGATGCCCAATTCCAATCTTTTGCCTATATCCAATTTTTTGGACAGCATATTTACATCTTCTTTTTTAAGTGGCTCATCTGGGATACCTATATTTATACAGTTTTGCCTAAAACATCCCAGATAAAAAAAAACAAAACAAAACAAAACAAAGGCTTGTACATGCCTAGATTTCTGAGATGGATGTAAACAAAATGCTGCAATGGGCAAAAATGAAAGAAATATTTACACAAGCTATTGCTTTAAGCATCGTCAAATGTCCAAATGTAATTGTGTGTTAAATGGAGAAGAAGGATTAAAGCATTTGTTGCAGCTTGGTTGTGCAACAATGATCGCTGCTACCTAAATCCAGGGAAGTCTGGATGCAAGCAAGGACTCATGATTGGTGGGATTGTGACGTTGAAAACTTTGACAATGATCAGTGGGTTAGAAACTTTTTAATGCCAACAGAAACATTCCTTAGTGCAAGTTTTTATCGCCACGACTCTTCTGTTGGGATGTGTCCTTTCATAGGGCGATCACGGTGCAGAAGCAGGTGGAAGTTGGACTGTGTTCCTGGAAACAGGAGCCTGTTATCACATACTAGCATCTATTTGGCATAAGCACCGCATCAGTATGTCTGATGTATCCAGTATGTCCTCCATTTCTGTTGATGGAGAATAGTAATCATGCTTATGTCATTCATATGTGAATAAAAGTAGAAGGATGTCACAGTTTGTTGCATTTGAATTGGAATGGTAAGGAAATTCCTATCTGTGTGTTTAGATAGCAGTTGCATTGGCATATGTATATAAATACATGCCACATGTGAGCAAAAGATCTGAATCAGGTTGCTCGTAAATGTAGTCTTAGGTTTCTATTATGCCCCATGGTCATTTTCTAAATTATTAAAAAATCACATTTGAGAAACCAGATTTTCACCTGACAGTGATGAATATTACTGTGCACCATAACATGATTTAAAAAAAAAAAACCTGTGCACACCTTGGGCCACTTGTAGCACGCAGACAAGGGCATGTATGACAACAGCACTTTTGCAGTTAGAAAGTGCAGAAAATATGTCATCCCAGGAGAAGGTCAACAAAATTCTGCAAACAACACGAGATGTAATTTATAACAAAAATTTACCCAGGGACACTATTTCATGCACAGCTATCCATGAAGAGATGTCTTTTTTTTCCCTGAGAGCAAGCATATGTTCTGTCAGACACCGGCGGAGGCATCAACGTAACACCAGCCCACCAGCCAATGTGTGTGTGTGTGTGTGTGTGTGTGTGTGTATGAAAAATAGGTCTTTACGGGGTGCCAGAGCCTCCTGTGTGCACAATGTTTGCAGCATGTTGACTTGTGATATGATGCTATCACAAAATCGAGTCTGGACCCCGGCGACAGGCTCACATCCACACATCAGTTTCCATGGAGCTCTTCAAACCCTGACGTCCGACTGGACTCTGACAAAGGGGATGAGAGCATTTAAGCCTGGCCGGATTGCAGGCTGCTATCTAGGATAATTATCTCTGATATTCAGCATTCCAGACTAGAGCAGAACAACAGGGAGACAATCTGTACAAACAAACATGATGCAGTTTTGGATGCGTTACCATCTCGCAGACAGGCAATCAACAAGCAAGACTTGTCGCACGCTCCTGCGGAATTAATAGTCGTCTCAGGTTTCTTACACATCAGAGATGATTGACATGCATACAGCGGCTGTTTGGATGGAACAGAGTCCACCCCCCACCCCACCANCTCTGCGTCCCCCTGGTTACGTAAAGGTGCTGGGTTTGTTTTCCCAAGGTGAATTGACTGGCTTGATGCACGCTGAGTGTTGATGGTGCACTTGTAGTACGTTTTGATATCCGTGTTCTGTGCAGCGTGCAACTTCAGCTCATGCACGCAGTCACTGCTGCCAATCCCCCACCCCNTTAATGACTTCAGGGAAGGAGGTAATGGTTGAGGTGATTAACTCTCTCTCTCTCTCTCTCTCTCTTGCTCTCTCTCTCTCTCGGCCTCATCAATGTCTTCAATCCATCGATTGCAGAGCAGTACTAACAGGAGGAGCCGCTGCAGGCCTGTAGGATTGCCCATGTGCGTGTGTGTGTGTGTTTGTGCATTGACCCATGTGTCAGCCAACAGATAGTGATACAGACGGCAGATGCAGGGGCAGAGCCTGCACTCCTGCACACCTATGCCAGGGAGTGCAGGAGTCTTATTTANATGCAGGGGCAGAGCCTGCACTCCTGCACACCTATG
The DNA here is from genome assembly GCA_014773175.1 of Lucifuga dentata. NCBI lineage: Eukaryota > Metazoa > Chordata > Actinopteri > Ophidiiformes > Bythitidae > Lucifuga > Lucifuga dentata. The sequence continues at coordinate 95,073 of VXCM01001724.1, forward strand.
CCAGGGAGTGCAGGAGTCTTATTTACTCCACTACCTGGTTTATTGAGCCAACCCCCCTCAGTCAGGCTCCGGTCCAGGTGCCTGCCTCCCTGCTCCTTCAGTTCAGCTGCGCTAAGTTGGCTGGCTTTAGCTGCGTTTCTGCAGGAAAACACAACAAGTTCTGTTGACCATGCAGCAGCACGCCATCTCTACACCTCCGTTGTGCAGACCGGACCTGTTTATGCATGGACCGGTGGCAGTGGTGGTGCCTAATGAGACGACATTATTTATAGTCCGGTGTGACAGCAGTGGCTTCACCATTAGACTGATAATGAGTCACTGGGATATTGATGGATGCTTGTCTATATTGGTATTCACCAAGGAACCGGTGCCACTTCTCTGTGTTGCTGTGGATACCAACATTGCCTGCTAAATGACCCAATAATAATAATGATGATAACAATGACAGCACTATGTGGAGATTGAGTTTTAAAACCACAGGGAGAAGGACGCCGGCTGTAGTGCGCGAGTAATGAGGATGGAAAGACAGCGATACAAATGAAAAGAGGGAAATAAATGTGGAAGGGGGGTTGGGGTGGTGTCTGAGGTTTGAGCCTTGTGGGTGTTTGGGGTGGG
>VXCM01001724.1:95735-135952 GCA_014773175.1 Lucifuga dentata
CACCCCACCTCCCTATCTCCCCTCCACCCCCTTCCTCTTGCGGCCTCTCTTTCTTTCTTGCTGCAGCGTTACCATGGCGACCGAGAAATGTGGGAATACCTCTGTCCTTCAGAGAGAGAGAGAGAGAGAGTTAGGGAGGGAGAGAGTAAAAAGAGAGAGAAGGAAGAGACAGAGTGAGACAAAAGCATCAAGGAATGAGGGAAGGAAGGGAGGAAAGAAGATGCAGGGCAGCAGACATTGCTCACTTGCTGGGCACACATTGAAAGCCTTGTTTAGCTCTTGAAGGAGAGGCTGAAGTATGAAACATCATGATCTTACACACTTGTGTACACACATAAACAAATGTGCACCAGAGTCGGCGCCCCGCTAATGCATTCAGCTCCCTTCACTGGCTCTGGTTCCGTGAAAGAGAGTTAGTGGAAAGAGTGAAGTGTTTAGAGTGTGTTTGTGCGTGCCTCAAACACACACGCTTTCTCAGGCACATACTCACTGACAAACCTCTCTCTCTCTCTCGCTCTCTCTCTCTCTCTCTCTCTCTCTCTCTCACTCTTGCTCTCACTCTCTCTAGCACACAAACACACACAGACATGCTTGTGATCGCATACATGTTAATCAGTGGCCAGCCAGGCTTCTATGTACTTACCTGCTCTGTTTTGTGAGGCTATTGTTACTATGACAACCCCATCCAGGCTGAAATAGTCTCAGTGCCTTTTGCTTTCGTGTGGCTTGTTTTCCTCACCCTGATTACCCTAAACAACTGGCTGGGAATNTCGCTCCCACCCCCACCCCACCTCCTCTGACCATGACAGTGAGTGCTGCATTGGGAAAACAACTGGTATGGTCTCTCCTCAAGTCTCATCCTCCCGCCTTTTCTCTTCATTCTTCTGTCAGCACCTTCTCTCCATCACTCTCACCTTCCTGCCAACCTGCCGCAAAGATCCACCTCAAATTCATTTTATTGGCAGCTAGCATTTCCATGGAAACATCTCGAAACCATGGCAACTATTTGAACAGAGCCAAACGCTTTCAAAACTGCTGCACTCGTCCCCTCGCTCTACCTCTTTTCTCCCTCATGCTATCTTTACTCTCTCCCTCCCTCCTCTTAAACAGTGTTATTGCAGCCGCAGTCAACCTGCACAACCTGTGTGTGCAGTACGTGTGTGTGTGTGATAGATAGATGTGATGTTGCCATGCCTGACCAAGTGTACTTACTTGTGCACATGCATGGATTTGAGCTCTGGTAGGTCATGTGTACAAGTAAGTACACTTGTGCACGAGTAAGTACACTTCTGCACGTGACCTACCAAAGCTCAAACCCATGCATATTCATAGCTCAAACTCATGCATGTGCAGAAGTGTATTTACTTCTGCACTTGCATGGATTTGAGCTTTGGTCGGTCATGTGCCTGTGTTAGCTGATTGCCGTTACATGCATACGTGTGCATGTTTATGCATGTATGCATCCTCTGCATGTGCACTCTCTGCAAGAACTAAACATGATTATGCGTGGTGTGAGCGCCTAACGCCTAAAGCCTCTTCTCCTCTGCTGCTTACCTTGAGCTCGTCCTCTCAAGTGTTTCCACTGCATCCCTGTGTGTCAAACTTTTGACTCCACCTGCGGGATGCAGCCAGATGATGTAAACTGGAGTGAGGCTGGACTGATTAGCTGGTGGAATGGCTGACTGGATGGTTAAAGGACCCATTCCAGTGGTTTTGCATGTTTTAGGTAAATAAATACCACCTGCTATATATGACATAACTATTTTCCAAAATATAAAATATCATTGTAGTTTTCGTCTTATTTTGCCAAATCTCTTTCATAATCAAATATTCTGGTTGATACACCCACCTTAAAATTCAACTTCTGCATGTAGAAAGCATGGTCATTTTTAATTTTTCTGGTAAAAGCATGGAACTATTATCCCTGACATACATTTTTTTTCCATGTAACTCCAGGTTGGATGAGTTAAATTAAGGAACTTCAAAAAATATAAACGGTGTGGTTTTCTGCAATGGATTATGTATCTCAAGCATGTTTCAAGTCTCAACAGTTTGTTTTTTTTTTTATGGCAAACTGGAATGAACTGAAATCAATGGTTGCCTGGAAGGTAAGAAAAACAATGTGAAAATTTACCGCTCCAGTAGTATGTTTGGAAAATGCCTGGCAGCAATATAACATGTATGCAGGATGATTTTTTGTTTTGCCTCAAACAAAACCACCGGTGTGGACCTTTAAGGGGAGTCATAGTTTCCTCCAGCAGTCCTCTCCTGGCTCAGCCTGGTGCTGCTGTAGCTGCTCTGGGGGACAGACACAATCCTCCAGAGAAAGACCTCCGCTAAAGCCTAATAGTGCACCAGTCAGTGATATACGATGGTGAACATTTAGCATAAAGAACTGCATACTGTGTTCCAGTGACAGCCGATGCTCGCTTAAGTACAACGGAGGAGCGCATAAAGCAAAGACATTTTAGTCCAAATGACTTTCACTACAGTCTATCAAATCAAACATATTTACTGCCTCATTTAGCAGCTCTGATAGATTCCTCCTCAGATGACACAGGAATGGATGGGATGTCCAAGAATGTAGACGTTATAAATGCTGTAGATTTGTGTCTGACTATGCAGGGGATCCTTTTCAAATTAAATGTTTATCTTCTATTTAGCAAAGGAAGTCACAGCTCGATTGGATTTGATGACTACAGTGAGTTGGATCTGTCTTAAAGGACCATACCGGTGCTTTTGCATGTTTGAACCCAATGTATACAACTCTCGTACACATGATGTTGTTGACAACCATTTTCCAAAACATACTAGTGGAGCGGTAAATATTAGAATTGTTTTTCCTACCTTCCAGAGTGCCATTAGTTTCAGTTCATTATGCTATAAAAAATCAATTTGTAGAGACTTGAAACACGCTTGAGATAAGTAATCCATCACAGCGAACACAAAGTTGATTCAATTTTTCGTCGAAGTAACTTTATTTCACCGATTTAACACGGAGCTGCACCGGAGACAATATATGTATCCGCCAGGGAATATAGTCCCAGGAGAAGACAGCTTTTACCGAGAAATTTAAAACGACTGAGCCTTCTATATTCTGATGTACGTTAGCAGGCAAAACGTTGAATTTTAATGTGGGTACATCTCCTGAAAATTTGATTTTGAAAGATTAGGGGATTTGGCAAAATATGCGGGTATTTATTGAGCTTAAACATGCAAAATCACCAGTATGGTCCTTTAACCTCTCAGAGACATTATAAGTTATTTATTTTCGTATCTCGAGGTGGATAACAGAGTTTTTCAGTGTGTGACAGCAGTGGCTCAGACAAGAGAAGTGAGAAAAACACTCATACAGAAATGTAACTGACAGAGCTTTGTGCGACTTCTCTTGTGAGCCAGAGAGGGAGGGAAAAGCCACTACGACCGTGAAATTTAATCTGTGCTACTTAAGATCTGTCGGTAATAACTGATATCTCGCCTCGGCTGTGATGCGTCAGGAGGCTTTGATTTTATCTGAGGGATCTAAATGTAAGGCTGTGGTCATACAAGCACAGGGGAAGTAATAACATCACTCTTAACATAAAACTCAGCAGATAAAAATAAATTCCATCATTAATGATAAAGCAGGAAGTGGAGATATTTGAGGAGACGCCGCTGCACCCCTTTAATGCTGAGTTGCTCATATTTCCGTCATCAAAGAAAGAAATGAAACATAAATACTAATAAGGATTCTGTTTGAATCATGTGAGTTTCTCATTTGTACTGTAATTTTTTTCTCTCTCTCTCTCCGTTCACATTTCCTACGCCCAGATTCCTTAAAATAAAGTATTCCATTTTTTTTCTTTAGAAAGTAAAATTAAATTATTGTAATCATTTTAATGCAAAGACTTCAAGGCATTTTTCTCCAGCCTGTAATAGCAGACGAGTTCTTCTCACCTAAAGCACCAGGCTGTCCCCAAATCAGAAGAAAAACCATGGAAACAGCAGAAAAACATCACAAACGCTAAGAAAAAAACAATATCCTAAAATAATAACACTATTACTAAACATAATGCAGATGAAAGCAAAGCAATATACACAAGTCTATTCCCTACAGACCTGCTAAGAATTTGCTCAGTGGAGGAAAAAAAAAAAAAAAAANAAAAAAAAAAAAAAAACAATTACAGTGCCGTGAAATGAATAAAAGGTATATTCAGTTATCTGAGTCCTTTGAAGATGGCGAGGGCGAGTAAGCAAATCTAATTCAACAGCGAGGGTTTTTTCATTGCAGAGGAGCCCACAAAAACAAAAAGAAATTCTCCCAAAGTGCAGAGATTAGTTGATACTTCTGCCAGTTTGTTCACCTCTTGGGAGTCATGCATGTGTGTGTGTGTGTGTGTGTGTGTGNGGGCTACTATCTGGTCGGTGACAGACTGAGGAGACAAACTTCAACTGTTGCAGGGTTCCTGGGAGCTAATGATGAGAAGCCAGCGGAGGTGAGGATATTATGATCAAACACACGCGGAGAGAACAAAATGAACACATGGTTACACAAAGTAACAAAAGCACCTCACAATATGTGAATATCAAGCAGCTCGTAAGACGCAGGGCCACCCTTTGCCTTCCGCAGCTTCAGTTCTCCTCGTGGAGCCGTCGTGCTGTTTCTTGAAGTGTGTGTTGTGGGATATTGGAGCTTCGTTCCAGCGGGAAAGCCTCCAGATCCGTGAGGGATAAAGGAGGAGGAAATCTGCTTTGACGTTTAGACCTGCTGATTGGGAAAATGGCGCTATTTATGAACCTGCTGTTGAATCCTCATCATGTCTCGAAGTGCACAAAAGATTGAAAAAAAAAAGAGGAAGCACTTTGTTGGGTCCAAATATGCGGTTTTTTGGTAAAAATTGAGTAATTTACAATGGAAATGCAGGTTAAAGGACCATACAATCCATTTTGCATGTTTGAGCCTAATATACTCAATTTTCATGCATGTAAGGTTACTGACAATCATTTCCCAAAGGATAAAACTGTATTTCAGCTTTCCTGATATTTTGCAAAATCTTAGTCTTTTGAAATCAAATATTCAAGCGATACACCCACCTTAAAAATTGGTGTTTCACCTGCTAATAGCTACACAGTTATGTTTAAACGCTAAAATTACGAAACTTCGAAAAACCCTGAATACACTTGTTGTTCATGATGATGGATTACCTATCCCAAGAACATTTCAAGTATCAACAAGTTGATTTTAATAGCGTACCAGAAAGAACTGAAACCAATAGCAGTCTGGAAGGTAGAAAAAAAATGTTTTTTTAACTCACCGTTCCAGTAGTATCCTTTGGGAAATGATTGTCAGTAATGTAACGTGTATGAAAATTGAATATATTAGGCTCAAACATGCAAAATGGGTGGTATGGTCCTTTAAGATCCAGTCAAAAGCTGAAGTTTTTAGCACATGAAAATTTCTATGTCTTATGTTTCTGTGTGCAAAAACTGAGTACTTATTTTAGTTGGCAAGAAGAAATTAAAAGTAATCCAAATTTCCTGAAGCTTACTGTCTGGCCTCCCCATGAATCAGACATTCTAATTTTTGCAGAGACATAAATTGCTTCAGACTGTGTTATTCTTTTTTTTTGTTTTTTTTCCACTGTCTTTGTTATTTTTGCTGGGAATCAGATCTTGAGTCTTCATGATCTGTATCATGAAACAGACCATGTAGCCAAGTCCATTTTGGAATGACGACTCAATCATGCTGTGATCATGGATTAGGGCTGTAAAGGAAAATTCTTTTTTTTTTTTTTTTTTTNTTTTTTTTTTTTTTTTTTTAGCCTTCATGATCATATTTTAACAGTTTTGGACATCTTTCCTATCACTTGTGATCACATTTCATCACCAGTGTCAGTGCTGACATCTGGAGATATGGCAGAATCATTAAAAGAGTTCAAGGCAAGCAGTCAAACACACAGTTTTAATTATACTTATTTGGAAGCGAAAATGAAAGCAAAAATTATGAATTTATAACCAGACTCGCTGTTGTAAATATCCATTGCATTTGAGATTCTGACTTCCAGGTTTTGTATTTTCAACAGTTGTACATGCAAGTCATTTTCTGTGCAATGAGCGACTATAACCTGCACTTCAGTATATGCTGACTTATCATTTTCACTTCCAAAGAAATATTTTAGATACTACTGTTCAGTTGTGGATTTGGTTTTAAAAAAAAAAAAAAAAAAAACCCTGATCATCTGACCAATCAATTTTATTAATGTTTCTACATTTCCTGGTTTTCTCATCAATTCATCAATTAAGTTGGAAGGTAAAATGTATACATGACAGGAACTGTAGCCAAAACTACAAAAATATGGTAGCAGCATTTCACCAATTTAACCTAAAAAAGAAAGAGAAATCCTTATTTTTATTTCTTGCTGTAGATATCAGCCTGGTGAAGCTTCGTTTGCAGAGATTTTGTCATACAGGAGTTGACTCAGGTCTGTGGTAATTTTTGAGTTTGTCATTTTTTTGCCATTAAGTGTCTCTTTTTCCCGTGCTTGTGCACTTTGAATTGCAACCACTCTGTCTTTATCAGCTCAGTTTATCAGCGTTCTGCATATGTTGTCATGCATTCCCAGACTGTTATCCCATTCACACTCTGTAGATGGATTTACATACACAATATGTAGCTCACTTATGTGTGCCAACACATTAAACACCTACACACTTACGCATGCATGTGTGCACCCACACACATTACTACTGAGGACCTTCTGTTGGCTCTATTTATTCCCTAACACCTTATCGTCTCCACTACATAACAACCTTAAATTTAAAACCCTAATCTTGACCTTAGGGCATTTTTCCCCATCTCATTGATCATTTTGACCAAAAGTGATATGTCTAATTACAGTGTAAACAGTTAATATGTTGCTTTGGGAGCTTTATAGGGTGGATTTGTGGAATATTCATCAGCTTGTTGAGCTGTGTTGCGTACTCACACCTTATTTAATGACAAGTAAATATTTATAGCAAAAACCTCACCAGACTTTAATTGATTGCTTTGCTGGAAAATGATAAGGCTACATTTATACCAGAAGTCTTGATGCTTAATTCTTTTTTTTTTTTCACATACTTTTATTTTTTCAACCTGAAATAACTCACATGTGCCAATGAGAGATTAGATTCTGAGACGGATTTATCAATGAATGCAATGAGACAGAAATATTTACACAAGCTATCACTTTCTGAAGCTTTTTTTTTTTTTTTTAAAAGCTCCGCATTGACCTAATCAAATTCATTGGCCTTCGTCCCCATTTCTACTGACAAGAGAGTGGTCGCATAGACCATTTACGTCATTACGTATGCGGTCAAATTAGAAGAGTGCCATATATTATGACATGCAAGTTGCAATGGCAAGAAATTGTGATCTGTGTGTTTAGATGACAGCAATGGCAGATATCTTATACAGTACATATTTATTTCTGTTGAAAGGGCATCTGAGAATAAATATCTCTTTCCTTGTGCATTTTTGCTCTTTATGCATTCACAGCACGTTTGATATGCACCACATGTGATATAGTCATGAAATTGCTGCTTGTCCACTAGTTGTCAGTCACCTGGGCGACCTCACCTGCTCCCAATTCCCTAATCAGCTTGTCTGCATATACCAGCCAGTTTCCTTTGTTCCCTGCCAGATTGTCTTGTAAGCATTGCTTAAGCATTCAGCTGTTCACCTGTTACCAGGCTGTTTGCTTTCTTGTTACCTGTATAAGAATCCTGATCTCAGCCTGCTCCCTGGTTTCCTGATAATCTGCCTCAACCCTTTTTGGATCTGTTCTTCTTCGCCTGTCTGCCTTCCTGGTTCCTGGGTCCTGAAAGTAAGCCTATAGTTTGAAAACTAATTTCCTGCCTAACTCCTTTTGGATTGTTTGCTTTTCTTCCCCCTTTACTGATTACCAGCCCAGCCTGCACCCTGACGTATGATTCAGCCTGTCCTCTTGTTTATTATCTGGTTACCATTTGCCTGCTCTGGTTTTTGTGTATTTTCCAGTAAAGTCAGTTTTTACTTCTACTCTTCTTTTAGTCTGCATTTGAATCCTTGCCTGTAGCCACTGTGAAAGTTAGCAAAAACTCAGAATTGGGACATTGGTACCTGGTGGTGTAAATGTGAGGTAACGTGTTTGTATCGTTCTGGCAGCTATAAAAGCTAATGCTCTTAACTTAAAACTTGACTTTGAATTTGAGTATCAGGATTTTTAATTTATGTGACTTGCAAAATAATTTAATCCCATCTCTGCCAAATTTCACTCTTAAAGGACATACTGGTGGTTTTGTATGTTTGAACTCAATAAATGTTCCCTGCACAAGAAATACCACCAAGTTACATTACTGACAACCATTTTCCAAAACATAAAACTGTGTTTTAGTTTTTGTGTTATTTTACCAAATCTAATCTTTCCAAATCAAATGTTCTGGTGATACATCCACCTTAAAATTAGTTGTTTTAATTCCTCTATAAAACATTCTTCTCCTGGGACTATATTCTCTGGTGGAGAAACACATTTTCTTCCTTGCAGCTCTATGTTGAATTGGTTAAAGTAACTTCGACAAAAAAATAACAGCGTGTGGTTTGCTTAAGCATGTTTCAAGTCTCTACAAGTTGATTTTTAACGGCGTCCTGGAATAAACTGAAACCAATGGCAGTGCAAAAGGAAAAACGATTCTGAAATTTACTGCTCTAGTATGTTTTAAAAAGTGGTTGGCAGTAACGTAACGTCTGTGCAGGTTGTATTTATTAGGCTCAAACATGCAAAATCTCCAGTATATTCCTTAAACTGAATGCTAGACTTAGACCTACTGAAATGAGTCCCTTCCTGTGGACAGAAGATGAAGAACACACAGCCACGCAGTGTGTGTGGACAGAGTTGTCTGTTTCTGTCAGCCGCATGCAGGCATGAAGTTGTCATTATTGTGAAATGCGAGGGCAGCTCTCCTTTTTAATGCCTCCGCCACCCCCAGATACATTGTGCTCATTATATGGGCCGTGAGCTCAGGGAGGGTTTGGGCTCTTTAATCAATGAACAAGATGACACAGAGTATAAGTCATACTGGTATTCAATAGAGTGTACCAAGGCAACAAAGAAAACAGGGGAAGAGTAAAGAGTATGGAAGCGTAGTAGGTGGACAGACATTATGTGCCGCGCAGGGAAAATAGGTGGATGGCCCTATGCTATATCTGTGTGTTCTCCTTCTGTTTCATTTAGTTCTTATACTGTAATTACACGGATAAGACTCACTGCAATGCTCTTCCTCCCAGCGCTCTTCCTCCCTCTCTTCCTCTCTTTCACTCCAAGTCTGTGATTTCATGTATAATTACTTGCATAATTATAGTTCCCTCCATCCTACTGTTTCAGGAGGTCTGTTTCTGTCTCTCTGGTATCTCGTCTTTCTTTTCCTGAACGCACACAGACAGAAGTGAAGAAGACAGCGGGGCACCCTACTGAGCCTGCCTCTCGTTTGCCTGGCGGTACAACTGTCTTGTCACTCTCTTTTGTCTCGTCTTCAGCTGAGGCAGGCCTGTTCTAATATTGGAAAGGCAGCAGAGTGTATACAGTGTGGGAAAAGCCTATGGTTTACTCCTGGGCTGCCTGTGCCATGTTTCCTTATTAATTATTCATACAGACATCATAAACTTAAACAACCTTAAGGTGCGTCACAGGGAAAAAGGGGAGGGAAAGAAAATGCCCCATTATTTATTTTTTTCTGGTTCACTATTTAAAGGTTTCCAAACTATATTGTACGTGAGACAGAAGGGGAAAGACGCATACAAATGCTGACAGTAGTATTGTAAACCTCCACCTCCTCCTGTTTTGAATGTTTCTTAAGGCTCGTAGATGATGCCAGAGGATACAATTATTTTGATTGCTTAGCAACCGAGCATCACATTTGAGAAAGAAGAGAGGGTAAAAGCTCAGGTGGAGTATCGAGGTTACATGCTGTTTTTCTGAAGACTCTGTTTTTCCCAAAACTTCCATGCAAAGTAGCATGGGGTGTCGCTTGAACACTGCTTTCATGTGTCAATCAGCGGAGTAACGGTGTCTCAGGTTAACTGAAAATAAGATTATATCAACACACACATAATCCACAAATAAAACACACATACACACACGCTAGGTGGAAGCGTTTACTGCTCAAAGAGGATCAAAATTTAAGGTTTTTGCTGCACTGCAGGTCTACTGTAGTAACCAAACAACCAGTCGTGGCCTACTTTCAGGTATCAGGAGAATTTCCTCTGCTTTATCTGGGCATTTGTTTCCTCACCCTGTTTCAGCTCAACTTTAAGATGATGCAATGTAAAGGAGGAAATGCAATCTTTTGTTCTCAGAAGTGCTGAATGCTACAGAATGAGTGGCAAGTGTCAGGATTAAGCTGACACGTTTTAGGAGCCTTTAGGTTGAGCGTTTCATTCAAAGATGTTTTAGTAAAGTAGTGATTTTTAATAATCTGCCACTCATGATTCCTCTGCACTGTTGATGGTCAGTTGTGGTCTTGTCACTGTGCTCTTACCCCCTCTACTGGAGAGACAGGAGACCAAGGCCTGATGCAGGACAGGCCTGGCAAGTTATGTTCCTCCATTTGTCCAGGGGAGGGTGATGTATTTATTCTGCAGCAACAAAGAGAGGCCAAGTCTGCAATCAAACCATTTGGTGAGTCCAGTCAGAACTCCAACTTCTCCTTTTTGCTCTCCAACTTGATCTTTTTTCAGATCTTCTGGCTGTCAGATGGTCGAATTAAGGGTTGGGGTGGTGGGGGTCACTTGGNTTTTTTCAGATCTTCTGGCTGTCAGATGGTCGAATTAAGGGTTGGGGTGGTGGGGGTCACTTGGGAACCCAGTTGGGTTTGCAGCACATCAGTGAAGCTTTAATTTGGTTTGCGAGGCGAGCGGCAGTGGATTCTCCCAGCTGAGATGGTGCTGTGTTTGTTTTGCGGGAGTGTAAATTAGCGGTAATTCGTTTGCTCAGTAATGACGTGGGAGAGCTAATTAGGGCAGTGTTGATGGGTGCATTAATTAGTCTCTAGTGTGTGATGCTAATGAGACCCTGATTTGGAAGTGTGTGTTTGTGTTTGCATGTGCATGGATGTAAGCTATGTATCTATACAGGCCTATGACTATAGGTCACGCCATGAGAAGTGTACTGTGAGCGCCATATGGGAATGGGTAAAGAGCGGGAGTGTGTCTCTGAGTCGATGTGCGCATGTAAAGGACAGAGCGGGTCCATATCTGTGTGTAATCCTGGTGGCTCCATGATGTCGGCCATGCCTGGGTGAATAGTGATCCCTCCATTCAACCATCACAGGGCCAATGGGCCCTCGGTCTCACACCCTCCCTTCCCAGCTCACATCACATACATAACACCACACCAAGCAAAGAGGTGTGCAGCCTGTCGGTCACGCTGTGATAGTTTCAGCGCTATAGCTGCATTGCAATCATAAATTCATGCCAACCTATAAAAACGTCCATGACACCAAACAGACAACACAGGGAGCCATAATGGATGAAAGGCTGTTTTATAAGTGTGTTCACTGACAGGTCCACTTCACAGATAAGAAGGATCCGTCTGTGTGGGGCAGTGCTCCTACAGCATTCTTAAGCTTTTCTCAGGATGTGACAAGGTGGCGGCTTGCTGTAAGAATTTATGGCATATTACTGATGTGGCATTTGTCATAGCAGTGGTGAAAGGCAAGCGTACAGGGGGCAGAGGGGGATTGGCTTTAGAGCCTCACCAGTGATCTATTCTAATCATATTTATTCATGACTATCCCATCATACATAATCCATTACTATTCATGTTCAACTGTATCCTTTGCTGTTTCACTCATTTCTTCCCTTCTTGTCCTTTCTCTTGTACAACTGGGGAGGGGAAGAGAGGAAAAAGAGAAACGTAAATCAGCACAAGAGGCCGAGGAAACTCTGACAGATACAATAGAGTGATGTATATTCAGCGTAAGCAGCTAGGATTTCAGTTGATAGCAAGTTTTCACAGCAAGAGAGCAGTCAAAAGGTTGAGGAGATGGAGATGCATCCTGCTGAGGGTAGTTTAGACCCTTTCCTGACCCTTCCTTTAGGCTGGATTTACACTACCATGCACATGTGACCTGATTCCGATTTTTTTTGCTCAAATGTGATACGTATCGGATACGCTTCCGGAAGATGTAAATGGTAAAAAGCCACATGGAATTGGATATTCTCGATCCGATTTGGGCCACTTGCATATGGAAATAAATCGGATACATATCAGATATCCACCAATGCAACTGCTGTCTAAATACACAGATCGGAATTTCCTTCCCATTNATATCAGATATCCACCAATGCAACTGCTGTCTAAATACACAGATCGGAATTTCCTTCCCATTCTGAGACGTCATGTTCTATCTTATCCACATATGGATAATGTAAGCATCAATATGATGATTGCTCTCTGTAAACAGAAATGGAGGACATAGGCTACTATATATATACATCAGACATGCTGATGTGTTTGTCAAATAGACATGTTAGTGTGTGATAACAGACTACCTTTACAGCAGCAAAAGTCCCCCTTCTCCTCTGTGATCCAATGAAAATACATGTCCTGATGGAGAGAGAAACGCTCACACAACATATCAGATGTTTCTCTCTGCATTTGAAAGTGTCTAACCCGCTGATGATATTTTAAATAGTTCTCTCATCCATTGAAGTGTGTTTTTTTTTTTTTTTTTTTTTTTTTTTTATTACATCCATCTCAGAAATGCGCACATGCATAGCTGCATCCAGGCTGCTACAGGTCAAAGCCGTGTAAATACAGATATCAGATATGAGCCGCTTAAAAAAGAAAATACGCTGAACAAAAAATCAGATATAGGCAAAAGATCGGAATTGAGCATCAAGACTTGTAGCATAAATCCAGCCTTAGAACTATGGCATTCTGGGAACTACAATTCAGGCAACATACCTCGAACCTCCACCCTGCACTCAACCTCATCTTGTCCGAGATCGTTGATGGCCCTGCATGAGTATCTGCCCCCGTCAAACAGACTCGTCTTGCGGATATTCAGGGTCAACACACCCTGGTGGTTCTGCATCAGGAACTTGGGGTCTTCACCTATGATTATGTTGTTTTTCATCCAAATGATCTTTGGCTGAAGAACAATGTGTTTGTGAGGAAACGGTAGATAGAGGAGGAGGCAAAGAGAGGGAATGGAGGAGGGAGTGTATTTGGGATGAGAGTGTAGGGAGGAGGAGGAGGTGGTAAAATTGGGTCAGCATTTTGGCTTAACAAATCTTTACCAATTTGATGAGATAAGATCTTTCTGCTTCACATTTTGTTTTAGCTTCAGTCATGAAAATAAACTCCTGCTGTTAAAAACATCAAAATCTCCCAGACTGTTATTGTTTGTCTTTAAACCTGTACTCTCTAAGAATAAAAAACAAATATGAAAAGTACACTGTATATTCTGTCCTTTTCCTATGCAGAGCATCATTTTTTGTACTTTTTCCCCCTTATATTACCATTTGTCTACATATTAAAGGTCCAACAAATTAGCCATCAAAGTTAACAAATAATGGCATTATTTCAGTAATGAAACCTTTTTACTGTATGGATATAAATACCTTGGGGTGGCCACGGACGGCACAGCTGATGGTGGTGGCGTAGCCTGCAACAACAGACCTGTCCACCAGGGGTGCAGTAAACTTGGGGGAACTGCTCATATCTTTCTCTTTGTAGGGTGGAGGATTGAACACCAAACCTGGATAGGCAGAGAAGCATTACATCCTTTAAAGGGGACATGTTATACAGATTTCTGTGTAGCTTAAATTAGATTTCTAGATTAGATTTCTTGTAGCTTAAACTTGTATTTTAAAATTTTTTGCAATGTATTAAAAGAAAACAAAAAACATTAACCATTTCTACTGTCCCTTAATGCATAACTAGACTTGTAACCTTAACCCTAAAACCAAGTTTAAACCCTAAAATAAGTGTGGCTAACTTTATAGGGACCAATGATGAATTCAAGGTGAGTCGACACAATGTGAGTGTAGAAACAGGAACACTCACACAATCTATTCTCACTGTGCACATTGTGTGAAAACAGGTCATTGTAGGTGCCTCTTTAAGCAAACTCGTCGGTATAGACCTTTAAGATTATGCTCATTACATCATTTTCCTGTTTCTTACACTTTGCATTGGTCAAATCACTTTCAAAATGAAATCAAAGTGAAATACAGAGCATCTGCTCCAGAATAAGTCATGCAGCACCTTCTACTTAATTATGAAATTGAATAATTCTGGGATTAATTTGTTTCTAAATTCAATGCAACAGGATATTAAACTAAAAAATTCTGTCAGTTTTAGATTAGAAGTATAATCTTTGTTACATCCACAGGTGAGTGTGGCTGGTGGATTCTACAATCAGCAACCCTCCTAATTTTACAGGCCAGATTGCTATTTGGAACACAAAAGCGATTCTGTAGTTGGATGCCAAATTTTATGGTAGAGTAAGCAAATACAATACAAAAACAGTAGCAGCGTTTGGCTGGTGGCAGGTGTTAATTTCCCAGCCTAGTTGCTTTCATAATCCATGGCCAGTAATAAACATTATTTAACACTCTGTCAAAAATATTTCTATTAAGCGTAATCAGAGTCTAAAATTCATTTTGCTTCAAAAATCTTCAAGTAATTAATTGCAACCAACAGTTAGTCAAAACTGTCTTTAACATTATTACAGTTAGTATTTTTTTGCTGCTGACAGCTGTATTCCATCATGCTCGGAGGTTACGGACCTAATTGAATACAAGGTAGTCAACAGCTCAGCGTGCTTTAGATGTTCTTTGGCAAAGAAGGCAATATCATGTTACAGACCGCAGCACTCTGCAGGGATTTCATTACCTGTTTTGGTAATGACAGCGGTGTTCTTGCTGATGCCAGCCTCGTCGCAGAGGCCACAGATGTTTTTGCTGAACACTCGAAAGGAATACTCATTCCCCATGACCAGGTCAGACACGGTGCAGCTGGGCCTGCGGTTGTGCTCATAGACCGTGAACCATTCCTGATGAAAGAGAGAGAGAGGGAGGTNCAGCTGGGCCTGCGGTTGTGCTCATAGACCGTGAACCATTCCTGATGAAAGAGAGAGAGAGGGAGGCTTAAAGAGGCTTACAGCAGAGGTCAAGGTCGATAACCTGGAGCATCTCCTGCCCTCCGCGGTCATGTTCTCCTAGTCCACATCAAGCCGTTACCTGTTGATTCATACAATCTAATGATCATAAGGATATGCTGAGGTTTTGCAGCTACATAAGAAATCTTCTAGCAGTTGTGAGAGTGCCATCATAGAGATATACTGGAGAACTGTGGATGGAATAAATTTAGCAACGATGTAAACATTCATCTTAAAGGACCATACCACCCATTTTGCATGTTTGAGCCTTAATATTATCAATTTTCATACAGGTAAGGTTACTGACAATCATTTCCCACAGCATACTACTGGAACGGTGAGTTAAAAAATTGTTTCCTACCTTGCAGACTGCCATTGGTTTCAATTCATTCTGGGTTAGGGTTATTCTGGTACACTATTAAAATCAACTTAATGATGCTTGAAACATTCTTGGGATAGGTAATCCATCATCGTGAACAAGACATGTATTCAGGTTTTTTTTAGAANACATTCTTGGGATAGGTAATCCATCATCGTGAACAAGACATGTATTCAGGTTTTTTTTAGAAGTTATGTAATTTTAGCATTTAAGCACAATAAAAAGTGCGGAGTGAATGCATGACTCCACCGGCGAATAGAGTCCCAAAAGAATACCTGTGTTTATCGAAAAATTTAAAGGACCATGACTTCATAAGGCTGCGTAACTATTAGCAGGCAAAACATCGATTTTTACGGTGGGTGTATCACTTGAATAGTTGATTTTGAAAGATTAAGAGGTTTTGCAAAATATCAGGAAAGATGAAATATGGTTTTATCCTTTGGNTTTTGAAAGATTAAGAGGTTTTGCAAAATATCAGGAAAGATGAAATATGGTTTTATCCTTTGGGAAATGACTGTCAAGAACTTTAAGTGTATGAAAATTGAATATATAAATCTCAGACATACAAAATGGATGGTATGGTCCTTTAACCTATCTTGTCTTTAGCTTTCTACTCCAAAACATTTTGAAATGTAGCATGTAGCTTATTTCCAACTGCATGGAGAAACATTATGTTTGCCAGGGCTGGAGTCTCTCTCCTTACTTTACTACAGAGAAGTTTGGATTTGGATTGTTGGGTTGTCCAGTTAATAATGCAAATGGCATCTAGCTTCATGAATAACATGAAAATTTAGCATATTGTATATTTGTCTGTGGCACTTGGCTGCAAAGTACTTGGTTGTAAATAGACTGCATGCGTTATAGATTTTTTTTTAATTCTTTAAGTTTGCTCTTGTTGACTTATTTTTTTATTTTATTTTAGATATGTTTTCATATTTTAAGCAGCACAGTTTGGGAACCTACCAGAAAAAGCATTTCACTGTTATACTTGTATGACTGCACGTGACAAATGAAACTTTGAAACTTGATATTCTATATGCTGTTAGTATCTAGTATAAAAATGGGACACTGCTACAATCAACTGTTGGCAGCTGATACCCAGGAGTTCTAGCATCCTACATTAGACCTCCATTACAGCCACTAGTGTGTTACGCTCCCAAAAACCAACAGGAAATTCCTCTGCCTTTGCTTACTTTGGTCTTCATGTCAGCTTTCTGAATGACGTAGCCGATTATCTCACAGTTGCCATCATCTTTGGGCGGCTTCCACTCCAGCGCGGCGTTGAAACCCCAAACATCTGTGACGTGCACAGCAATGGGAGGACTGGGCTTTTCTGATGGGGTTGTGAGAGAAGACACAGTCGGAATTAATGCTGCAGCTTTTGTGTAAAACTTTAAACATGAGGTTCACGAGCAGAAAAGGAGAATGTTCAGGTGGGCTGGTTGAGATTATCAACTTTCTGCTGTGTAGACAAAATTAAAGGACCATATCAGTGATTTTGCATGTTTGAGCCCAATAAATACCTGCATACACATTACATTACCGACAACTGTTTTCCAAACCATAAAAATGTATTTTGCTTTTCGTGTTATTTTGCCAAATCCCCAAGCTTTTAAAATAAGATGTTCAGGTGATACACCCACCTTAAAATTCATTGTTTTGCTGCACGACTGTAAGGCATGATTGTTTTAATTTCTCAGTAAAAGCAGTCTTTTCCTGGGACTATATTCCCTGGAGGAGACATAATTTTCTTCCGTGTAGCTCTGTGTTGGATTGGTTAAATTAAGTTACTTTGACAAAACATCTAATAGATGTCGTGTTTGTGGTGATGGCTTGCTTATCTTAAGCACTTTTCAAGTCTGTACAAGTTTACTTTTAATAGCACACTGGAATGAGCTGAAACCAATGGTAGTGTAAAAGGTTGGAAAAAAATTGCAAAATTTACCACTCCAGCATGTCTTGAAAAATGGTTGGCAGTAATGTAACGTTTATGTGGGTCACATACAGTATATTGGGCTCAAACATGCAAAATCACTGGTATGTTTCTTTAAGGGTTTAGAGTGATATTGATAAACAGGAAAGCATGTGAAGGACATGAAATTAACAGTCACAAAGGTAGAGATTTGCACAGATTAGAAGAATAAGAGAGGTTCAAGAAAAGGAGGCAATAGCTACATGCTATCCTAGAAACACTATACAGGCATAGAGTAGATCAAGAAAAAGTGCTTGTGCCTGCCTGAATTACAGAACAGAGGAAGAGTGTATTTATCATCGATTCTCCTTTGTGGCCTTTGCTACCATGCAGTAGTACAGAATTATTGTATATGATAGTAATATATTTGTCATTAATCTTACTTGGCATGCTCTCGTGCATAAAGTACAGTACAGCCAGTGAGCAGCTCTGCCGTTTTTGGCTGTTAATCCTTCGCTGTACTGTCTAGTGCTGAAACAGCGCTGTGACAGAGTGGCTGGTGAGGAGGAGGAGGAGGNGTCTGATCGGAGAAGCCAGAACTTTTCATTAGCTCAATGTTCCCAGCAGAGGAAGCGACAAAGTAGCCCCTAAAATCCAAGACTAATCCTGGTCTACACACATAATCGCAGCAGAGCCCCATCAAATAATCCACCCAGAACCCTGACCTGAGGAGAAGAGCCATAAGATGAGGAATGAGCTGGAGGAATGAGTGGCAGTGCAGCAGCCAGGATTATGTACGAGAGAGGAATCAGCGCTTTGATGATTTGTTACTTTGAGTCACAGATTCCGGAGCGTATGAAATTAGGAATTATATCAAATTATAAAATCCTTGACATGTCACAGATTTGGGCTTGAGCCATCATCCCCTTCTGAAACAGGTTATTAACGGAAGTGTGTCAAGTGTGAACTGTGCACGGTATTCTAATCTTAACGAGAGAACATTCAACAGGACTGTATGTTTCTATAGGCGAAATGTGAAGTGTCGGTGCCAAGATGCAACTGACCTACAATCTGAATGTCAATGTCAGCACTGTCTGACATGTTCTCAATCTGCACAGACAGTGTGTATTTGCCAGAATGGGATCTCTCTGCTGAGCGGATGAAGAGGATGGTGTCCACTTCAGTAGTTCGAATTCCAATTGATCTGTCCTCCAGGAGCACCCCATCTTTAAACCAGGTCACCACAGGGCGAGGTTTCCCCTGCAATTGGAATGATGACAAGGAATCAAAGTACTGAAAAGGAAGAAAGGCATTCAGTGAAAAAGAGCTTTAGATGTAATTTTTTTTTCCTCAGAAGTGAAATGACTTGCAATAACTTACAGAGGTGCAATAACTTGCAGTTAGGTTTTGTTTCACACTGTAACACATTTTATTATCAAGGCACTATAGAGGTTGGTGTCAGAGAACACTATGTGCCTTTTGCAAGTTACTTGCAAAGTGATGACAGTAAATGCAACTTGAGTTTGGTTGGGGAGCATTTTGAAACATTCCTCTTCTATCTTAAACATGTCTCAGACTTAGAAATTTAGCCACACCAGATATTCCATCCATGAGAAAATAGCCCTGTCTAGGCTTTGTCCAGCTCCTGGACCAGATAACAACAGTGCAAGGTCTTTCCCCCCCCCAAGGATAACATCATGCAGCCCGCCTCCTGTCTTAGAACTCACCTTGCATTCTCTGCTTCTAAAGCAAGCAACGCTACTCCTCCATTCTTATTTAACAGTTTTCCCTTTTGTTACAAAAAGTTATCTGGATGTTGCTAATTTGATAACTTGCAAGTTGATGTCAAATGCTGTAATGCTCCTCGTGCCCTTTGACTTCTTACTCCCTCTGCTACTAGCAAGGTTTACAACTCTTCTTTCCATTTGAGCCAAACAGAAGAACTATTTCCTATAAGATCATAGCCTTAAAGCTTCCTTTTACGCTTATGAGAAATGTCCATGCTCTAAACACATAGGAAAGTGTATTTGACATTGGAAACTGTAAATTTGAATTGACTAATCAGGGTTATCGTATTTGGCATTTCTTGGCTATTTTGGTCTTGTGTTGGTCCAACTGTGTCCCTTAAAACAAATCTAGGTGGAGGTTGATCAGCATTTGGCTTTAAATGGTTCTCCAGCTCTCTTATCTTCAAACAAACCAAACTGAAGGGTTTTAAAGGACCGTTTTGCATGTTTCAGCCTAATATATTCAATTTTCATACACATAAGGTACTGACAATCATTTCCATTACGTAATTACCATTACTATTATGTAATTTTAGTGTTTAAGCGCAATAAAAACTGCGGAATGATCTGAAAATGCTTCCTGTTGTCAGTTTTTCACTACAGCACTTGAATGTACCACTAGGAAGCATTTTCAGATCACTCCACGCTTTTTATTGCGTTTAAACGCTAAAATTATGTAACTTGGAAAAAAAACCCTGAATATATGTCTTGTTCATGATGATGGATTACCTATCGCAAGAATGTTTCAAGTATCAACGAGTTGATTTTCATAGCTTTAATAGCTGGTCATTGAGTAATACAGCACTGCATATTTTCCATCTATTCTAGTTCTAACCATACCTGATTACCTGAATCAGGTTTAGCTTACATCTGGGACCAATTCTCAATCAAGTAAACACACCTATTTTAACTCATCGATATGGGTTGAGCAAGGAGATATTGAAAATTTGCAGTGACTAAAGGACCAGGATTGAGAACCACTGCTGTAGTATATACTATAAACTTAGCATATAAAGCTTAAAAGCTCAAGCTTGGCCAGACTTGGACTAACCTGGAAGGGGATGACTATGTTCACTTTATCGCCCACAATCCTGATGAGTTTAGTTCTCAGATGGCGAGGCAAGCGGATCTTTGGATTCTCTGAGTGATAAATACACAGGAGACAGAGAAGGAAAGGATAAACGATGTGGATGTGGCTGAGGGCGGTGTGGGGGAGAGTGTACATATATAAGGTTTAAAGCATGTACAGTACAAAAAGTTGAGTATATGTGTGCCCAACCAGTGTACGATCACAGTTTACAGTAATTCTAGATCTGAGAGCGTTTGTTAGGCAGGATAATTAGATGTTATTTCTTGACCTAGCACTGTTGTTCTTGAACATGAGTTAAACAACAAGGCTGCTAAGTGGCACATAAGAACTGGTATGAATGGTGCTTTTCTATCAGAGCTCTTAAGTTAAATCGTAAAAATATTTCAGTTAACAGATGCATGTTTGTCAGGTGTCAAACTTAAAATGAATCTCTAACCCATGATTTCTCTGATGGTGACAGCCTGTGAGAGAGTAGCAGGAGGGCTTCGTCCAGCAGCGTTGATGGCCACGACTCTGAACAGCAGCTTCTCACCTGCTGGGAGACCCTTCACCCTGTAGTGGTTCTTGTCAATTGGTTCCTTATTAGCCTGCACCCAATCTTCACCTGAAAGATAAGTCAAGACCAGCAGAGCAAACATCATCATCAGAAATCCAGTCACTTTAGTCTAGTTTTAAAACAACGTTCTGGTGATTTTGCATATCTGACTCCAATAAATACAACCTGCATATTGACAGCTGTTTTCCAAAACATACTACTGGAGCAGTAAATTTTAGAATAGTTTTTTCTACCTTCAGGACTGCTTCAGTTATTGAGATAAGAATCCATCACAGCAAACTACAGGCAGTTATTATTTTTTGTCAAACTTAGTTTAACTGATCCAACACGGAACTATATGTAAGAAACTGTATCTCTCCGCCAGGAAATATAGTCCCAGGAGAAGGTTGCATTTGATTTTGAAAGATTAAGGGATTTAGAAAAATTATATGAAAACTAAAATACAATTTTATGTTTTGGAAAATGGTTGGTTGTAACATAACGTGCATGGGGTAGTATTTATTGGGCTCAAAATGCAAAACCCACTGGTAAGGTCCTTTAAGAAATTTGTCTGAATTCACGTGTGAATGCTGTTCATTGTTTCATCAAAGTATTTTGCAGAGATTTACTTCCGTCTTTGCGGTACTCAATGATGTATCCGTCAATGCCACCTGCTCCAATTTTCTCTGGAGGACGCCACTTGAGTGAACATGTAGTGTCTGTCACATCATCCACCATGAGACGAGTGGGCTCACTTGTGGGGGCTGAAAGAGACACGAGCTAATTAATACATTAATACCCAATGTAAATAGGATGGGAGGTAGAGTTAAGCTTCATCCAAACTAAGTACTGTGTGAAAAACCTCTTAATTATCCATTCTGCTAATGACAAATGGCAACACACCAATGGGCATGAAGGGCTCAGTGTGTGAACTGGGCTGCGAGATGCCAATGCCATTGACTGCAAAGACTCTCATCTCATAAAATACGCCTTCAATCATCCTCTTTGCTTCATACGTGGTGGACTCATAAACATCGAAGTTCAGCTTGGTCCATCTGGATGACCCAGTCTTCTTCCTCTCCATTAGATATCCTGGAGGAAGTGATATCAAGAAATGGTGAAGTCATGCAAAACGGCTCTGTGGTCTTTGAAATAAACAGTGTGAATTCCAAAACGCTGCTTTCTCTTGGGAAATGGACATCAGATGTTAACATTAGACACTGTGTGTAGCAGGGGTACCTTTAATCGGAACTCCACCGTCAAATGCAGGTGGGTCCCAAGTGATAGTCGCACTGTCCTCGCCAATTGTTGTGCATCTGACATTCTCAGGAGGGTTGGGCACATCTGGAGAGATGGGTTATAATTAGAGAGAGTTGGAGAGGAGGATGAAAACTATAAAATACAGCCAGACAATCTATAAACAGAGTGGAATGGTGGAAACAAAGCAAAAGACACTGGAGTGAGAAAGAGAAAAGAGAGCAAAAAGCCACTGACCCACAATTTTGACAAAGACTTCAGCCTTGTCTTCTCCAGCTGGGTTGGTCACAGTTATGGAGTAAAAGCCCTCATCGGGTTTCTCTGCCCCCTCGATAACAAAGCTGCACAGGTTCGTCCTCGTTTCCACTCGGACCCGGCCCTCTGAGTCACTTATCACCTTCAAAATTAAGGTAGATTTAGGAGACAGGTGAAGAGAATGGCGTTGCATGTTGACAATGACAGTGATTCAGTCTTGTAAGTCCAGTTTCATTTTTCTTTTGTACATTCAGTGACCATTACTCTGACACTCAAAGGTACTAAGTATCTGATCTGTGTGTGATAAGTAGCGAGAATCCTCTTGTTTGTCACTCACTTTGTCTCCTTTCATCCAGCACACAGTGGGGGCTGGCTCTCCTGTGATCTCCACGTCAAAGCGAAGTTTGTTTCCAGCCACGACAGTAATGGTGTTCTTATTACCTGTGCCACTGGCATCCAGGTGGATTTTGGGAGGATCTGTTGTCAGTGTTTGGCACAGGGGTAGAAGCAAAGTAAAAGGATCGCAATATTTCCACCAGTATTTAGAACTGTACCTCTAAATTTGATAATTTCCATGCCAAAAATGTTTTAACATATTTTTTTTAAAGGTGGAAACCCTTGGAAACAACATTAAACAATTAGTGATTGGCACAATGCGTGCTTACAAATGGGTGCCCATTAATTGTCTTTTTTCTAGTGCCAGCATCATTTTACTTTTGAATAGCATAACTGTCCCTTGTTAGCAGCCTGAAGCAGTTTTTGTGCATTTATGATTTAGTAGAACCATGAAGCTGCAGAGTAAAAGTATAACCTCAATAACATTGGCAGTAGGTGACAATACTGTAACTATGCAACGGCACGCTTAGATCGATCTAACCTTGCCTGTCATGCAAGAGGATAGTGCAGTTAGTCAATGAATAACAAACATGATGCAAAGAAAACCACATTTACCTTGTCTAGGAGCATACTCAATCTTGATTTCTGAGGGAAATTGTTAAAATGTATGAATTATTTTAATTCTGAGTTCGTTAACTCGTATCCAACAAAATCATTAAATACATCAGATTATGTCTTGGCTGTCTTTCTCACCCAGGAAGTTGAGTTTTGCAGAGAGAGAAAGTGCATAGCCATCAGGAACAAAGGTATAATCCCCAGCATCTGCAGGCTTCACGTCATCAATTGTCAGCTTGTGGATCCTGAGGACGTTACCAAATGTTACCAAGGAGACAACACTCGTCGTGACCCATAGTTATGGATAACAGTTTCCCTAGCAACATACTCCATAATGCAATAGCACAAAGTGAGAAACATACTAAATGGCTTTCACCTTGTGTGACTACTGTCATCTTGATATATCTCCTACCAGAGATGGTGCCGATTGAGGGATTACCAACAACAACCACAGACCTTAGAGGTGTGTATGTTGACTTTGTGAGTGTCTCTGTGTTGTGATGTTTTACCAACTGCAGTCAATCCTAAAAATTCTCTGCATAGTGCTAGTTCTGCATAAACTAGCGAATGTCACATAAACATCATGAATATTTGTGATTTGTGATAGTTACAGTAAAGGATCTTGTGAATTTCTATATAGGTGTGTGTCTGTGTGTGTCCATAAATGTGCAACATTTCTGATATTCACACTTGGACTCCTTGGTCACACTCTGATACCTTCCAACGTGTGTCATTTTGATGCGATTACTGGGCTGGACCTCGACGCCATCCTTGAACCATTTTCCCGTCACTTTTTCATCGGACACTTCACACTTGAATACAGCCTGCTCGGCAGCCTTCACCGTCAGATCAGCTATGCTCTGCAGAACCTCCAGCTCTTTATCTGAAAAAGATAGAAAGATATTTAGATAACTGAAAAGAAAACAATCATCTGGTCACATGACGCAGATACAGATAATAGTTTCGGCACACTGTCTTGATTGTTGTCTGGTGGCAAAGCATAAGTATATTGTAGGTCAGGGATCCCCAGTTGGTGGCCTGTGGACCAAATGCAGCCCACGGGTCCTGTCCTGTCCGTCTGTCCGTCCGTCCGTCGGTCGGTCGGTCGGTCGGTCCCTCCCTCCCTCCCTCCCTCAGATGACTTCTTCAAAAATAAAAAATTAAAAACCTTATATTTTAGTCTCGGGATTTTGTGGTCATAAAATGTCATGCTTGGGCTCATTTTGTTCAGGAGAAGCTAAGCTTTCCATAGATATTCGTATATCTCCATTTTATTGAGAAATGGTGATTATAAAACATTGTGAATGCTACACAGGGACGAGCACATGGTCTCCGGTCTATCAGTGGAATATTATGCACAGGGAACGCATGCCTATTGCCATGGCTACGCAAAAGCTGATAGGACCACTGACCCATCAATCAAATCCTCTGCTAGTCTACTATCAAATCACAGAGAGGGATTTTAAAATTTAGACTGCCCTCGGAAGTTACATCATCGAGAAGCAACGAAGCTAGATTTTAGCTCGGTGGCTATCTTGTGCTTTAGTTACATTTATCTCGGGATTGCATAGTCATAAAATGTTATGCTTGGGCTCATTTTGTTCGGGAGAATCTAAGCTTTCAACAGATATTCATATATCTCCATTTTATTAAGAAATGGTGATTATAAAATGCCACAAATGCTACAACAGAAGTGCTGGGCCCAGTAGTGCCAGGCTGCTCCGGTTGTAAAGGGTTACATTTAAGAATAAATAAAAATTAGAAAATTGATTTTTTCTGTTGTTATTACCAAATGAGAGAAAAAGATCAGGTTGGGGGGGGGGGCTTTGGCCCTTGGCTTGGCATGCTTGACCTAATTTGGCCCTTGGGGAAAACTGGTTGAGGAATCTTGCTGTAGGTCAAGAATGTTATTACATTTCTCAATATCTTAATTTAGAAATAACTCTAAGTCACCAAACATAAATTGTAACTATTCTTATTATCCTCTTGAATTATATTACTTTATTCTGTAAAGTAAACAGATCACATTTTGCAAGTTGGTTGGGCCAGGATTATACTCGAATGCACACACAGTTGTTATATGAGCGGTGTCGCTAACAAACTGTGCTTACTTTATGTCAATATGAAGGATTAAATACCATAAGAGGGCAATTAGAGAGTCAAAAATGGTCGACACCAGAATACCTTAAAAACTATTTTCAATTTTTCTCCAATGGTGTAAACAAAGAGGCGACAGTCAAGGAAATCAGCATTTAACTTAAGTTACAAAGAAAATATGGCAGCAGCAACAATGGCAATGGTGCATGAGGCCATTAAACAAATCTGTCTTGATCAATTTGCCTCTTTCAGCCATTTTTCTGCTTGTCACTGTATTTCTGCTGCTGACATCTCTTAAAATAAGTTGACATTCCCGCTCCCACAACTTCTGTAGATACTGTATCTTGCAAACATGTAGCCTTAATTCTTGAAGATGTACACAACCAATTCTTCAAACACACATGGGATATGTGTGGCAGCCGTCACGTAGCAGCCATCATACTTAGTTAACATCAAGTATGATCCTGGCCTTACACTGCAAGAAATATCTGTTTTCAGAAATACTGTCCAAAAGATGTTTATTTGTTTCAGCTGAGAGATTGTGTGTTTTCTATTAAGTGTGAAGTATTTCCTGTACTTCCAGTAGAAAATCATAGTTTCAGTGATTTTTTTTGTAAAAGATAGTTCATATCGTTACACAAAATTAATTTGAGTTTTACATGTTTCATTTTGTAATTCAGTTTAATTTGTTGTTGAAGTGTTACTGTTATTCGGCTTTTTAAAACGCACTAGTTGTATCTTTGGGCTATTTTGGTGATTTCATTTTCCTTTTAATTGTTGTTGGCTTGAAAATGTGGTGACTTGGTTTGCAGGGTTTTTTGTTGTGTACTTTTGTTGTAACAGCTTTCTAATAATTTTAGAGGACAGGATACCTTCAACTTCCAGTTCTGCCTTGGATTCTCCCCCACTGGTGAAGACTTGGTACATTCCAGTATCCTCCTTAGTAGCTTCATTTATGATCAAAATGTGCTTCTTTCCATCTTTCTTAAACCGGTACTTTGAACCTGCTGTTTCTCTATTCAGTTCAACTCCATCTTTCATCCTGAGGATGAAACATTACACACACACACACCCAAGACATGAAGACATGACCAGTGAAGACATGTTTCAAGCGGTCTCAAAGGGCTATGCTGTGGTTTTTGCAGGGATATTTGTAAGAAGCTGTGTTAGCAAGGCAAGACCTCTGAGATTATTACATGACTAATGCGTTTAATAAAATTCTGTCTTCTCGATGAGTTAAAGGGCAAACTAGCTCAGCAGATCCCCCTCACCATTTGACATTGGCTCCTTCCTCAGATACCTCCACCTCAAACTCCACCTTCTCACCCACCACAGTGTGCACGTCATCCAGGAGCTTGGTGATAGTGACAGGAGGCTCTGAGAACAGAAAGATTGGAAGCTTTGCATCAGATTTCTTTTAACCAAAATCAGCAGGGAGGCTTCAATGTACTCAGTCATTTTAGAATGGTGTTATGTAAGATGTCACCTGAGATACCATAGTAATACTGACCAGGAACATGCATGATACCAACAAAAGATGGTACAAGAGGGATGACCATAGCTGGAAGGTATCTGTATGTGAGTACAGCAAGTAATCCTAATTTTCTGTGTAGGTCTTGTGCATCCTAAAACCATAAATAGGGTAACTTTGGAGCTTGGCTAAAACATGCACTGAAATATACCTACTAATACATAGCCTAAGTTCAATCACAGTATAATCTTATAAAGAAATAACTGAAATTTCTCAAATACTAGAAGCACTCATCATAATAGGCCACAGATTTATTTATTCCTCAACTTTTTCTTGACAAATACTCTTTCATGAGTCCCTAGTGCTACTTCAAGACTGGAATGTACAGTAGAATTGCTTCCACTCCAATGAATGGAAAATGGAAGATATCTACGCTCTCTTTTGGATTTGATATGATATCCACAACAGCTCAATAATTCCTTGAAGTCCTTATCAATGCCACTTTACCACACCACCCTTTTCGAGGTGAAAGGTACTAACAGTCTTTAGAGGTAGTGGGAGTCACATTATGTAACCGTACAATCTGACAGTTGATGCTCTGCTAGCCTCAGCTATTTGTCATTGTCAGCATCCAGTCCCCCTTCTAATGCTTTATTCTATTACACACATGCATGATGTATTGTAATAAATATTGAAGAATACTGTCAGGATTTTTTTTTAATTATAACTTGTAATTAAATTAAGGTACTGAATGGAACAAGATGACTGTTTGACTCCAAATACACACATCAGTCAAACTCTAATAAATACGATGCCACATTAATACAGTATGAACACCATGATGACAAAGCTACATGACAAACAAATCATAAAAATTTCACTCGCCACATTAAAAATGAGTGAGCAGACAACAGAACACAGCATGTTACTGTGTGGCATAAAAGCGCAGAAATAAAGAGATGACAAATACAAAGGCAAGAAGGGAATAGAGCTGTCAAGCCACTCAGCGCTCAAATGACAGCATGTGCTAAAGCGAGCAGAAAAGTCTCTTCCTCCTGAAACAAGAATTCCTCCAAAGACAGTGAGTCATATACCTTTGACTAAAACCTCCGTGAAGCACTTCTCCTCCCCAACCACGCAGTCATACACTGCGTCATCCGACAGGTTGCACTTGTTGATGGTGAGGATCCGCTTGTTGCCCACGTTCTCAAACACATACCTTAGCACACAGGGATTGTGAGTAGGATATGGGGCAAATGAGGAAAAAAAGAGAGAGAGAGAGAATAATGAATAACTGTTTTCAGCACATCAAGCCACAATCAGACACCAAAGGCCATAAGACGACAGCTTCAGCTGAGTGACTCACAGTAATATACCAGGAGAAAGGCTCGGTAGGCCCATTCAGCAGTATGTGGTTTACATGCTGTTGAATAGTATTGCAAGGTTATACATGACACAACACATGCATGCAGGACTAATGGTACGTTCATGACATGTGAGACAAATGGCAAGAACAGGAAAGATTCCCATGGTTCCGATTTGCAAGCATTCACCGTCTAATTTGTACATGGAATGAATAGTTACCTCATGCTGAGCAACAGTGTATTATAGGCAAGGTTGGTCATGTAGAGGTAAAATATTGTGTGCATGTTCAAGTAGTATTAAAGGGGGGCATCTTATGTGTTTTGCTAGTTTCCTTCATTTCTATAGTGTAATATTGTAGGGAGTGCGTGTTGAACATTGTCATTGTTGCAAAATTTACATTCATAGAAGATATGTTATAGAAATGCATCCAGTAAGAAAAAAACAATCAATCCTGAAAGCTTCATTTTTGAATAGCAGCTAATTCTCACTTTGAGAAGCTATAACCAGCAAATGGTTGACCTTTTATACTTGAGAAGTGACTAAAATGATTAAATAATTTAAATTGATTTTCAAGAAATTGATTAATCTTTTTTTTTTTCAGCACAGCTTAGTGTATGTGTGAGATGCATGTGTATGAATGTTGAATGTGTGTTTCTTTTTAAGGTATAGTTTGAGCACCGTTTCAGGTAGTGCACCTGAATTTTGTTGTATGTATCATGCAGTGACAATAAAGGAATCTTATCTTATCTTAGTGATTATAAAATTTAGATATCACCAACAACGGTTAAATCTATATGATCCTTGCTGTTTTGATTTAATAGTTAGTCACAGTTCATAGCCTGGAGGAAGGGCCTCCTGTGAGCTCAGCTCAAACATCCCCTCTGCTGAAGTAACTCTGCCTTGATCAAAACAGGAAAGGGCTGCCTTGCTTTCAATGAACAGCATGAAGCTCCTCAAAATGGCAGATGGCACTAAAAAAAATACCTCTCAACAGCTGTATCATCTTCAATAAAACACCAAAAGAACCCTTTGATGGAGGAGGCAAAAAGAGCAAAGGGGAGAGTTGCAGAGAGAGAGATCTCAATAAGCTAAAGGGGCTCAAAACTAACATTTCTATCTACTTGTAGGGATACAGCAGAGTCAGAGAATGTTCCTAAAGCTTCTAAACAAAGTCTTTACAGAACACTAGCTGATCTCTGGATTTTGAGCTTACTAACTCTAACCTTAACAGTTACTATTATACAGTATCTTGCCCAGAGTGAGAAAATCAAACACAACATAAATGAGACTGTTCTCTTCCTCAAGAAAAAAACACCTTAAGCAAAAGGTTAAATTATCCAATCTTGTCTAACTATTTCCATCCATCCATCCCGTTTTCTACCACTGGGTTGCAGAGGCAACAAGCTAAGCTAAGCAGCCCAGATGTTCCTGTCCATAGCTGTCCTGCTCTTCCTAGGGGATCCAAAGGCATTCCCAGTCCAGATGGAATATAATCCCTCCAACATATTCTGGATCTGCCCCAATGTTCTCCTCCTAGTTGAAGGTGTTTCCATCCTGCTTTGATGCCTGAACCACTTCAACTGGCTCCTTTCAAAGCAAAGGAGCAGCAGTTTGACTCTGAGCTCCTTTCTGATCTATGACCTGCACCCTCCTCTTCACTCCGTCACCATGTTTAGCTAATTAGCAACTACTAAATAGGCTATTAGGTGCATACAGTGAACCTTCTCAATGATCATTAGCTCACTTGGCTGACGGTTTAATTTCCTGTCCATTTTTGAGCCACTTGATTGGAGCGTCAGGGTCAGCCACCTCCACAGACAGCTGGAGCCTCTTGCCTTTCTCCACTGAATAGGCAGGTTCCAACTTCGACAGGAAAGCTGAAAAGAGAGTAGTATAGCTCAGTCACAGCTTTAATATCCAAACAATCTGTATGTGCTAACCAGAAGCAGGCATATGCTAACACATATTCCGCCTGTCAGCCCTCCCCGAGGCCTGTTAACACTGGTGGTATTTACAACCTACTGCATTCAACAGCTCTCACTTCACACCTGCCACCTCAGCCCTAATGGAGTCTGCATGCTTTCCTCCTGCAAAATTCTCTTTTCTGCTTTCTCACTACTCACCATCACTTTTCTTGGGCTCCACCTTCATCTTCTTCAGCATCCTCAGCATGCCCCTAAGGTCTGTGATGCCATATTGAAAGGCAATCTTCTCATAGTCACAGGGCTTGGCTGCCTTCAAGATTTCCCACACATCCACGTCTATTTTAGGCTCTTCTTGTTTCTTCTCCCTGAATGTGAATATGTAAGCATGACTGAGTGATAACGAACCAAAAGTTTTGAAAACTGAAGAGCATATCTCTTTGTGTTTTAGTTTGATGTAGTATATATACTGTATCTTACCTTTTCTTGAGCAGGGCACTGAAGTCTAGCTCACCAGCATCCTCACCTGCATCTCCACTAGTGTTGAAAGAGAGAAGTGGGGGCTTAATGCCATAACAAAACAAAACAAAAAAAAAAAAAACTCTAAAAGCACTTTAAAGTTCAACCTAATAGTCATAGTACTTCATAAACCTGTACTGTTTATTACACTGGAGAATTGTCAGCAGATGTGAGAAGTATTAGCAAAGCACATTCAATAATACATCCCCTTTCTTTCACATTACACACACACCTATAAATAGAGACAAATAGCAATACACAATTATAAGCCAACAAAGACAACATTAGCAAATGCAGAAGCATACAGTGGAGTTATAATGAAATAGTGCCTGTGGTAAAAGCTTACCCTTTTTTCATCCTGTTTTCAGACAGACGTAAAAATAGGTTGAGTTAGAACACAGAGCGGAGCGTTTGATGAATACAAGCTACCGTCATGCCCTAAATTCAGATGACAGACAAGAATCGCAATAGACAAGCACATGTAAGCAGCAGATGACAGAAATAAGCAATATAAGCAACATTAAATATGGTTCAGACACAAGTAAAGATATGTTGATATGCTTAAGCATAAATGTGGTTCCTATGAAAAGCTTAGGATCATGTGTAAAATTCCCCAGCAGACTCAGATGACCATTATTTTGGCTACCAGTGTTCAAAGAAAAGAAACCAGTGACTGAGAGGTTTATTTAAAAATCATTTCTTTGATTAGATTTGTTGCAGCTAGATTAAAAAAAAAAAAAAAAAANAAAAAAAAAAAAAAAAAGAACTGCTCCTGGAATGATGTATTTAAGGTCATTTTTGAAGGATGGTAGATAAAATGTTGGCATGATGTGGGAAAAGGCAATCTTACATTAAAGTCTAAGAGGCCATCCGTGGATGAATTGATTTGATGAAGATTCTCAGTCATCCGGGTGGCAAATATGTCGTAAGAAAACTCAGTTAGGTCAACTGGATTCAAGTTTTTAATTCTGAAACGTTTCGCCATCCATCCAAATGGCTTCGTCAGTCGTGAATTAAAACCTTGAATCCAGCTGACTTGATTGAGTTTTCATACAACATGTCAGTGGATGAAATTACACACTTGAGATGCAAGTAAAAATGAACAGTCAACTCTGAATGCATCAGTGTGTTGCAAATGCGAACCTAAGACCTGACCAGGCATTTTTATGCAGAACGAACCGTTGATGGGTTCACGGAAAGCAATTACTATGTCTTGAAACTGTAAAATTGGGAATTGTAAAATTGTATATCTAACATGTGTGTATATCTAACATGCAAATCCACCCGGTCAGACAGATATCAAACCATTGAATCGACGTTATCAGCGCGGCTGGCAAATCTGTATGCTGAGTGGTCGAAAAAAGTCACGTGGTCTGGAATCATCAGTCACCCTCTTCTAGTCAACAAGGTGACAAGTTCTGTGTGGCACATATCAGTAAATGTCTGCAAGCTCAAGTGCTTGTTGTTTTCCACTACGAATAGTTTTGGCAGCCCTTCTGTATTGTGGAGTATGTTTTCCTGGCATGGGCTGGCTCACTGAACCCCTCAGAGAGAGAGAGAGAGAGATAAATGTCAATAAATCTAAAGGCATTCTGAGTGATCATGTTCATCTTATGGATGAATGGTTCATCCAAGGATAAACATCCATCCATGTTATCCTTGCCATCCTGACTGGAGTAATGCTGATTATGTTGTCATTCTCAGGGCACACATAAGCACTGTATGGTTGGCTGTGCAATGAAAATGACGTTTGCCAACTCCCAACCTACTTGACCCTTTGGGAAAATCTGGAGCAAAAGCTGAAATGACCACCACCATCAAACACAAAATAATGGAATTACTGTAAGAGTTACAGTTACGGTACAGTTTTAGAGCAACTTTTTAAAAGTGAGACTTTTTAAATTGTGAATGAAGGAACTGAACATTCTTTCTCATACAAATAAAAAGTTGAAAGTTGGTGGGCCATTATCTCCTAATTACCACTTTTGGCCACAGTGGCTGCTCTTCAGTTAAAGTTTCACTGGCTCACTGAGACTGTTGATGCCAAAAAATTGGTTCATGCGAACCCATTTTTGAACTGCTGCAGTCTACAAAAGCAGATGAAAAGGGGGTTCTGAGTGTCATTGTGATGAACTCCCCTTCATTATATGAGTACAAATGACAGAAAATGATTTTGTTATTGTAACATAACATGGTTCAGGAGACTGTATGTATGTGTGCGATGGTAAACCTGGAAAAGGCCAAAATTAAGTAAATGGCCAAAATATGAAAATGCCCTCAGACTAATTTCCCACTTACACCAAGGGTTCACTGAGGCTTGTACCCCACATGACCTACACATAATGATGGTATTTACTTGGCATCTACCTGTGTATATCATTGCTATGACATACAGTACAATTACTCTGTGCTGCCTACACATTTTGCTGAAAAGCCTGAACACATAAACATACAAACTAGTGGAGCATATTGTGACATAATACTGTATGAATGCAAATTAGCAATACACCAAACCAGGTTCCTCACACACTGAAGCACACTTAAGCTCTGCAGTGCCAGAATACGTAATCCGTAGAAAATACTGGTTTCCTTTGAAGCCCTTTCAGTTGTGCAACTTGTCAGTGAAACGATAACATGAAGAGAAAAATAGTCTGATATGCCTAGGGTATATGAAGGAGAACTTGGGCTATTTCAGACATGAACTCACTGCAGACTAAAAACTCCAGAGAAATTCTGAGTGTAGAGGAGAGAGTATGGAGTCAGCCTGTGTGTATTTGTTTGTGCTTCTTGAATACATGTTGAGAGAGGCTGCTTCATTAAAATGAAGACAGATGAATGCGGCGCAGAATCACACTGATCAGCATCCCATAGGTGACAGAATTCATTACAGAGCTTGGGAATTCATGTCACGGTTGTATTCTGGTGCGAATCTGCCATATCTGAAGGTATGTCACTTTCAATTACATCGCATTGATACGGAGCCTGTAGGTGATCACAGTGGGAAAGATGTGTTAAATGTTTATTGCATCTTCTTGAGTGCATTTTTGTTCTTGGATGGTCTGAGAAAAGTCTGAAAGTTAGGATTATACCATGACAGACTGCTGAAGGATGTAAAGAAACACTACTTAAAGAAAGTTTGGAACGTCAGTGGGTGTGATCCCTACAAGTGAGTGTTGATCCAAACCTGCTGGATCCTCTTACATTATCACAATGTTTTCACTTCTTGTGTGGCACAAGCGCTTACACTTTCCAGCAATTTCATGGCTAGTAGTTGATGCTAGCTAGCTAACTAACTTTGTAGAGTGTGTATGCTTTTCTTCAACCATATTATTTTCATATTATCATCATGTCGTGCTGTTACAAAAATACGTGTTAGTGCAGAAGTGGTGTACAGTAGTGCTGAAGTAGATAAGAGTGGGTAGCATGTGCCTGTCATTTCAATTCATCAGAATGAAAATGCAGGGAATACACTGTCATTGATTTGAGTATGAAGGTGATGTTCCTTCATACTTTGATGCCTCGTTTTCTTAACATCAGCAACCTTACTTCCCTAGTTTTGCAATTAGTCCAAGTAGGAAAACTATATTCTATTCCCAACAGTTCCGCCATTGTGATTATGAGAACAACTGTGGAGGTTTATATGGCAACCTCCACAACCTTGATTTTGTTGTCTCAAATCCTATGTTGTCCTGGGTTGTCCATTTGTGACTGTGTGCCTTCAAATATGGCTGAAAGTCGTGTAACATCGCATTCCCAAGCTCTATACTTTGGAAAGTGATGTCCTGGAAGGTTAAGCTTCGTGAACTCCACATAACACACTTGAATATTAACCAACTTTTCACTTTTCATTCATCAAACCAGCCTCTCTTCCTCTCTCCCTCATATTCTGCAAATAAACATACTGACATCCTGTCTTAAACACAATATGATGCTGTCGCTTTGCATGTTGTGTTTCTTATCTTACCTTGCCCTTCAGCTTGATCTCTAATAAGGGCAGGAAATTCTTTTTCAAACAGATATTAAAAATATAGAAACTCAAGGTGTCAGCATGAAGGTGTCAGCTTGTTTCTGCGTACATACCTATACGTGAGGTGAGAACATGAGTTTAAAAAAAGGCACAGACACACAAGAAACATGTATACACACAGACAGACAAAAATAACAAATGCCTTTTGATGAAGCAAAGCACCAAGGCGGCAGACGCACCGATATGCGACAGAAAGAGACGGCAGACAGACTGACTCTCCCAAAGTCAGCTAAAACTGAGGGATAGACAGACACACGAGCAGAGATATTCGTTGAGACTGACAGATGCCCGGAGGCAGCGATCTACAGAGGAACATATGGGAGACAGTGTGACGGGTGACATGTTGAATAGACCCTCGCCGACAATGACACTCACGATCGCTTAAATGCCTCCAAGATGTTGTCCTGCTGCTCCTCTTCTACAGCAGCTGAAACCAGACAGAAGGAGAAAGACTGGTGAGAGCTTGGCTAGGTTAATTCATTATTCAGCAGGCCGAACGGCAAAGGAATAATGGACTGATGACCTCGCTAGGCCACTAAATGATAAGACCTAATGTGCATTGCACTCACTGAGTTATTGGCTGACAAAGCCAGTTACATAGTAATGGTGGATCCACTGAATGGAAGATGACAATAATGTGATTAAGTGTCTGTCTCCAGACTTACCCGCCACGGAGACTTCGAATGTGCAGCTGTCGCACTTGTCTTTGGAGGTGACCTCACAGCGGTAGCCACCTGCGTCTGCATCCACTACTTTGATGATGCTCATCTCATAAGTGTAGATCTGACAGAGAAAGAGGGAATGATATGATAGAAACACGAGCGGTTAAATTAACACCCTGTGCAGCTTTACACACGTACAAATCCAGAGTACATGCTCATATACACACACAGGGTACACAAACTACACAGCAAAGTCTAATTATTTTATTTATACTGTTGATGCTTTTATTAGCTTTCAACCTGTATTTATCTTTCGTGAGGTCTATCTTGTTATTTTTCTCTGTTGTTTTGCTGATGTCTTTTTATGCTCCCTTCATTTCTGCCCCCTTGTCTTTACTTGTCATGGTTTTTGAATGAACTCTTGTTCTCTTGTATTTTAGCTCACTGTATTTGTTTGTTTTGCAAATCCATCACTTACAACCTCATGGCTCTTGACCAGATTTTTGCTGCAAAAGAGAATTTCCATCCATCCACTGATTCACCATTGCATACCCAAGTCTGTGTCGCAGAGGCATAAGGCTAAGCGAAGTTGCCCAGATGTCCTTCTCCCTAACCATGTTCACCAGTTCTTCAAAATAATTTCTCATTTGAGATTTGAAGCTTGGTGGTGATTAGTGAAACATGGAAGCAACATGGTTGGAAATATCCACTGGTTGAGATTTAGTGATCTTAAATGAATGGATGGAATGAAAATAGATCAATCAATGTTGGGTGGAATACATAATTCCACCCAACATTGAATTATGAATTACTGAATTCATAAAACACAGCACCAGATTTAATGTATTGATAAAGGCAAATATCGTCACGCAACCATGTTCCCCCATTCATAAATGCATTTATTTAATGTGATGCTACATGATTTTTAAAATTAATTCTGCCCATCGTGTTTGTTTATTAGTAGGTATAATCCTAAGTATCTCAAATGCACTATTGGCTAAAAGTTGCTTCATAAGCTTTTTGCTTTAAGAATATGAATACTGAATATATGCTTTGTTATTTGTTAACCTGGAAACCCTGAGAGTGAGTAAAGGGTCAAGGTGAATGTTGACAGTTTCAAACAAGATAAAAAGGGACATGTCAACCTTGGTGTTCCTGTCATAGGACTCTTTGAACTGTAGGTGCTTTCCAGCTTTGCTGACCAAATCAAGCCACTTCCCCTTCAGCCATTTCATGTTTGGCTTCCTTGTCAGGTTTGAGGAGTCCACTTTAGCCACAAAGGTGATGTCCTTACCTGCCATGAACAAGGATATAATGCAGTAATTAGCTAAAATAGATGACCTCTCTACAGTCCAATTGCATGGCGCATTTAGACACTCATTTCATTTTAGATATAATTCAGGATTTTTATGGCAGATAATTTTGCCAGACCTTTTGTTGCTGTGGCACTCTCTGGCTTCAACACGAAAAGGCCGGTCAGCTCAGACAGCTGAGGCCCCTCTCCTGGTGGATGATCTGTGATGGACGTTAGAGGGACCAAAAGACAAGTTAGAGCAAGAAAGCAGGAAAAAAGACATTCAAAGACTCAACGCACAGAGTGGAGATGAAAACATGATCAGCAGTCTTCTCAATCTGGGACATTTGGCATTACATTGACATTGAACATACAATATAGAATTAGGAAGTCTGAAACCACTGAAGTCTCCCGTTAAACACTCCACCCTGTAATCTCAAAGATCTATTTCTAATATACGATTAAGTAGAACTGAAACTGAGCAACAGTCTTTCTGAAGCAAGAATTTGTTGTTACAGTGCGTAACACATATGGGACCCATATGACAAAGGACAGGAGACCAAGAACCCCCCCTGAACTGTTTAACCTCAGGGAATAAAGAGACAGTTTGACTCTGTAATCTTCTGCCTCACTGACAGAACAACTGCTGAAGCTGCATACTCTTATCTAGGATATAGAAAATGAGCTTGGGTTTTTTTTTTGTTTTTTTGTTCTCGTTCACTTGTTTTGTTTGCAAGTAAATTGCAACCTCTGTAAGGTGTTTCCTTGTCAGTTGATCTGCTTTACAGAGATGCTAACATGTTCATTTCTCTTACCATCAGGAGGCAATTCTGCATCAGAGGGAAACAAGAAAGAGAAAATGGGGAACATGTCAGTCTGTACAGTGTCTGTGTTGTGCTGTTAAACACAAGTGTTAAGTGGCCTAATGACAACCACGACTTCAGGTGAGGAACACTTGCACGTTAAATCACCGTGGTCTCACACGCCAAACATTTTTCTCTCTTCAGTTCTAATTAACAAATCCTTTCTTTCTTTCAAAACACAAACTTGTTAATGAGTTATGCCTTCAGCAATCAAGTTCAAAACTCACTTTAATTATGAAGAACTCGGGGGTTGTTAACTGTACATAATGTACTGTACATAAACAGTTTCTCTTTTTCTCTCATCTTCTGAATCAGATGTACTGTAAGCGCTACAGGAAAAAGAATGTTTATGGACAAGCAGCAGGTAAAGACACATCGGACCACCGATCAAGCTGAGTGAGTAGGGCCCTGGTAGACATCCATTGGATGAAAGCAGTTGTTCAGAGAATGGATCCAGGGTCACGTGTCAAATAAGGTCGAACACCTCCATAAATTCAGAGAGTCACACCATCATGCCTCCTCTCTCTCTGCTTTTATGGGCACAGTTAATTTGATCTTTTAATCAAAAGTGTCCCTGAGGACAGATCCAAGTTCAGCTGTTCAGAATGATTTAAAAGGTTTTGGTTAGAATGCTAAGTGGGTAAGGCTGATCCTGGAATGGCACCCAGGGGACACTTTTGAATGTTTACACTCTTACACTGTTACGCTGGACACTTGCTGTATTTGGGATGAGGGTTGCTAAGTGAAATTAACTCCACACATTGTCCTTGGCTCTGGAAATGGAACTAAGGATTTTGGAGAGTTGCCTGCTGGGTCTAACTGACTATAACCCCTCTGCAGCTCTTGTTCACATTTTGGACAATGAGGACAATTTGCACCAACTGACATTGAGAAATACCAGCCCAGACTGAGCACTCCTACATTAGAATAGTCATATTCCATTCCATAAAGTATGAGTACTGTAATTTCACTGCTATTACTTATTCAGTATATCACTATTTTATCATGTATCTCATCTCATCTGGTGCATACTACATAATGAATTGTAATTAACGCCAATCACCAGTCCTACATTGTACTGTAATATTCCTCAGTAGTGTTATGAATTTGCATGTCTGCATATCACACATGCAGGTTATAATATAAAAGCAGCGTAATTACAGG
The DNA here is from genome assembly GCA_014773175.1 of Lucifuga dentata. Taxonomy (NCBI): domain Eukaryota; kingdom Metazoa; phylum Chordata; class Actinopteri; order Ophidiiformes; family Bythitidae; genus Lucifuga; species Lucifuga dentata. The sequence goes on from VXCM01001724.1 coordinate 134,448, forward strand.
CAGGGCAGATCACCTTATTATTAACCATAATTTATCAATTAATCTATGACCAAACTTCTACAATGCTACATCACACCAATGTTGTATATCCCAGATTGCCAAGATAACCAGTAATCAATCCACCTGTGATTTTAAACAACAGCCATCACAAACACTTCTGTGAGACCATGTGACAGATGCCCATGTCAAGTAACACACAGGGTGGTTGACATGAAACAGTGAGACACAAAACAGAAACCACAAGCAAGACAAAATGCGTACTGTGTTTCCTTACCATCCCTAGGCTCATCGTTTGCTGAATGAAAAGGAATAATTTGTATAGTGAAATTAGTCATGGTGACAATGAGCCACTTATGGGTAATTTAACCACTACCCTTATGCTGTTGTGTGCTTTTTAGACTGCAGAGGTATGTGTTTGTGATTATGAAGGAAAATGTGATGGGATACAAGAAAATATATATGTTTATTCACTGAGATAACTACAATGTCTCCAGACAAGCTGCACACATAGTCATTCACACACACACACACACACACACACCCATGATAAACCCACAAAGCCAAAGCAAAGCGCTTACCTACAGCAGGCTGATCATCTGTTAATGAAGAATAAGCACAGGTTAAGCAGATGAACTGGACCAAATGAATGGTAACATAGATGTAATATAAGTATTCCATTCTGATGGAGCTAACAAAGAGGGGAAAGGAATTTTGGAAACACCATTCTACTATAAAGGCTGTAGTTCAAGCCAGATCTCTGTTGTTCACCAGATGACACATTTATGTCTTCCAGGGGACAACAGAGGGAGGGAGTGAACAAGTTGACAAGACACAGCGGGTACATTAAATTGATAGGATTCAAGTTGAAAATTGGCAAAGAGGACGTTTGTGGGCTGTTTTGGGATACAGAGATGAGCTCTGGATAAGGTGCAGTGGGTTATGTATAGCCTATGTGTCATAAGACAACAAATCAGGGAATTTGTCTCAGAATCTGACTTCAGCCATGCTGACTGATGCTGCTATAAATGTCCTTTTCTTCTTCAGTGACAAGGTTTGGTTGATTATGCAACACTGTTTGGGAGTCAGTTTAATGGCTAGCGTTCCCCTTTATCGACACCAACTGAGCAGAAATAAGTTGCAATATTAATATATTTCTGTGGTCTTTGTCACATTTTTAATCACCACAGAAAATGCATGCAATAATTCATCTGGAATGACAGCAGCTGCATGTGCACATTACAATGCATGTGCGTGCATGCACACACACACACACACACACACACATACACACACATCCATACACAAAATCTTCTCACTCTAACCTTCTATTGTAGTTTGCTTCACCATTTAAAAGAGCATACTGGTGATTTTGCTTGTTTGAGCCCAATAATATAATCTGCATACACGTTACGTTACTGACAACCATTTTTGAAAACATGCTACTGGAGCAGTACATTTTAGAATTGTTTTTCCTACCTTCCAGACTGCCATTGGTTTCAGTTCAT